>QLPL01000010.1:2726642-2950237 GCA_003314315.1 Annulohypoxylon stygium
AAAAAAAAAAAAATCACCAAGTAGACCCAGTAATGTAGTTGAAGTGAATTCTGTGTATTCATTTATTTATTCATTTTACTCTTTTCATAGCGAACCGAAACGTAAGAATTGAAGTTTTTTTCATCGAAGAGAAGAGAAAAACAGGCAAAGTCTTGCTAAAGGTTTTTTACCTATACAACCTTCCCCCATCGTCATGTTCCACATCAACGTCATCATCAGAATCAATTCCCACGATACCCTATGTATGTAATACAGGCGAACGAATCAACAAAACCCTTCAGGCACAGGAGCCCCGGACCCATCAACACTTTCTTCTTCCTCCCCACCGAGACCGCGTCTTCGTCTTCGAAGCAGACTCTACGGTTCTGCTTGCGAGCGTGGGCTAGTTTGGGTTCGCGAGGGTGAGAGGGGTGAAGGTGGGAGGAAGGGTGGTGGGTGTGCTGCTGTCGGCCGCGGCCCGAGAGACGCCGACCCTATTCCATCAGCGGCAGCCAGACAGTCCGCGCCTATTGGCTGCCCTTGCGCTCGGCGGCGCTCCCGTGGTGCTGGTCTTTGAGGGCGTTGCCGACGCTGCCGCGACGGCTGGAGCCGGTGCTTGATACGGACCACTAGGTAGCAGGTGTCAGTAATCCGCTCTTTGTTTACCTCCGCGGAAATTCAGGGCTTGAGACATGTCTCGGGAGAAGGTGTGTTGTGACTTGAAATACGATGGTTTTTGAGACAGACGTGAAAGGGGGGAGAAGAGGAGGTAGGTTGGGCTGGGCTACGTACACGCTTCGAGTGCGCCTTGTGGAATTCCTCGACGGCGTCGCGGTTGCGCTCAATGTGGCCGTCTCGTGATGAGGGTGTGGCGTAGATGCTGCCCTTGCGCTTTTGGAAGCGCGAGGGGGGAGTCTTTGACGCATCTTCATGATATCTCATTAGTATACCAGGAAAATAGTTGAGGTTTGTGATAAGAGCATATCATGAGTTGCTCATAATAGGGGTTCAACTCACCCCATTCATCGGTGTTGGAGTAATCACGCGACGCAGTTCGTTCCCTGGCTGGCGGCTGCTCGCCGGCGAAGCCATTCGCGAATTGGGGTGCTTGTGTTTGATATCCTGTTGCCATTGCGGTTGTTCTTGGGTTGGATAGGTATGGTACAGGTGTAATAAAAGTCTAAGAATAGCTACGGGTTAGCTTGAAGACTTCAGGATAAGTCGATAAGAATAGGTAATTCCGGGGTAGTGGTATCTTTCAAAGAAGCACTTAAGGGACTAGAAATACCTTAGGTAAGAAGTGTGTAATAACAAGTAAGTATTCTGGTCTAATGGTTGATTAAGGCGTGAAGTTGAAAGGATCGAGATCTGTATAGAGCGTATAGAACTAAAGTTTTCTTATGACCCAGATATCTGGGTTTGAGACTCTTTATACGTCGGGAAGGCGCAAACAAGATGCAGGGAAGAGGAGAGATAGAGTTTGACCGTACCTCGCCTTCCTTGGCTCTGAGTACGTAATTCCATCCGATCTTTCTTCGAATATCATACGCTTGAGACAACTTGTTGCAACCTTGTTAGATACGTTGTTAGATACGTGGCGGAGTTCTCGACTTCTCTCCGTCTCATACTCCGTCTCATGCTCCATTCGCCCATCCCCCACGAGATCTTTTGCTCTACCCGGCCCATCATCTAGGAATTGACTAGAGAGTGGATGATCTACTGAGTAACAAAGGAACGACACCCGGAAGTGGTAAATGGGTTGCCTCCCGGATATTACTGCATACACATGTAGTATGTAGTAGTACGTGGTAGCATGTAGGACCTACCTAGCGGTATGTCCTAGCAGTATGTGGTGAGACCCCGGATTCTTATTGGTTACACTGCAGTCATCTCCCGTATATGTCCTTGTTTGGAGAAGCGTGGGAAGTATCACGACTCAGTTCCAGCCCAGTCGCATGTGAGTTATGCGATATAAGAAATACCAAGCTCCAAAGCCAAGATGACGATCGGGGTAACTAGCGTGTTGCCTAGACGTCCGCCCAAGCCCAGGCTGATCCAATGAAAATCCGTCGTTTTTTTAACTCGCATATGATAGCTTTAGCTCCCCCTCGCGAGTCACCACCCAGTCACATAACTTACTTTCGCTTGTGTGCTCTCTCTTCGTCATAACAGTCGAATATTCTGGCTCTGATATGCCAATCCCTCTCTCTTCTACCCTCCCTCCTCGCCCCTAATGATACATCATCTATGGATGCATACCTAGGTAAGGGTATCCCTATCTTATCATGATGTAAGATGGCCTAGGCGAGTCTCGATCAGCAATGTAGCTACGATAACACAAAGAGCTCTCCCCAATAGCTCGTTGCCAAGCTGTAAGCTCAATCACGGTGGCTGTGCGGGATTCGAAGCATCTGACCTTGCTGGTGGTATGACATGAAGCGAATTGAAATGAAAATGCAAAATCCCTCCGCATGAGAAATTGAATGTGCTGAGTGGATTTCCGTAAAATTCCCGTAGCTTGTATATTCATTCTATACAATTTGTATGGGTAGTGGTTAGGAGTTATTACATGACGTCATCGAGGAAAATGGCAGTGAAAACCGTTTATAATGGAAGTGTGGGCACCAATCAGAGTCGTTTAATTCCCAAAAGTCCTTTCCCGAACAATTAGGGGATATGATAATCCCAGCGCTACCTAGATAATTCAACTATGAACTACCAACGAACATATAACATATGCCAAAATATACGATATCTATTAAAGATATATGATATGTTACCCAGGTAATATATTAGAAACGACGCGATGGGCAAGATTAGATCGCCAATATTTGCCATTAAATTATCTTGCATTACCGAAGAGATCTTCCGTCGCTATGATAGACACCATGGAGATAGACGGACCTCCATCACCGGGAAGAGACGTGATAAAATTTTAACAATTGCAACCGATCGACAGTTTTAACATCCTATACGCGTCGTCTCATTCAGGTCTAGACTCCTCCAGACTAATTTCTCGCGGAGGGAGGCGCAGTCAGCAACTATCGAGCAACTTGTGTAGCTTCAATGCAGTTCCAATGCAGCTCCAGCTCCAACTTGTGCAGCTTCGCGCTGTAACCTCGATCTATTCGACCTGCCTCTCCATCTATCGACATGCCTCGACAGACACGCGGCACATGCGAACAACCAAAATGTGCCCAAGAAACCACGTTATACTAACGAGCTATCGTACTGAATAAGCGCTGATAACCATGCCATCCTCCAATAACAACTGCTGCCAAGAAATACGACGAACTTGTTAATATAACCACGCCGCCGTATTTTCCCGCCGCAAAATTTCCTCGTTCCGTCGACGGACTCATCAATGCTGCACTGAGAGGACCGACGAGAACGTTCCCAATTCCCTGCAAAAAGACAAATATCGAATATGTCGAAACTACGATTGAAGGGTCGTCGCTGACTGCACGTCCCATTGCCACCCGCATCGTACCGAAGCCGTACCCGAAGAACCCGTATAGGAGACTGAAAACGGCAAGCAATGCGACCGACTTTCCGAGTCCCCAGAACGTCGAGGATGCTATCGATGCTGCGATGCAACAAGTAATTGTTAAGAAACTAACCGGTAGAGTTTTGTCCGATAAGTATCCGAAAGCGAATTGTCCAAGGACTTGCGCCACAGACATAAGAGCCAGGAGCAAGGCACCATTCACTGGTGGAATGCCAATTGAGGCTGCATAAGATGGCAAAAATACGGAGGGGAAATAGAACCCGAACCCCTGGATAAGGATGGCAAGCGCGTATACCCAGAATAGCGGACGCTTCAGGAATGCCCAATCGGTCTTCGCTAAGACGGCGCTCTCCGAGGCGGGGAGACGGGGCTTAAATAGCGGGACTAACGGACCCGTAAGCACTGCCAATGCCACGGCGCATATGCGCAGCGTGGTCCTCCAACCGTACCTGTTAAGCAGGTATTCCATGACGAATGGCAGGAAGGCTCCAGTGACTCCGGACGACGCGGATATGAGGCCAAAAGCCATTCCCTTACGTGCGACCCACCATTCGTTGATCATGCTCACGATAGGGTAAGTCAGCGTCACGAAGCCAACACCGTACATGATACCTTGGGTGCCGATCAGCCCGCCTACCGACGTCGAGAAGGAGGCCGCAACGAGTCCGAGGATGCAGACCGGCCACCCGAGCCAGATTAGGTGACGCTGGTACTTGGGAAACCGCTTCGTTAGCATAGCGGAGAAAGGTGCTCCGAGGTTGGCGAGACCCTGTGCGAGAGTACCGATGAGCGCGATGTCGGAGCTCGAGTCCCGGAATTCGGGTTGGTTGGTGTAGTAGTTTTGGAAGACACCGAAACAAACCGGGTACCCTAAATGGTGTTAGATTGCTATCTAGTAAGTAGCGCGCGGGGAATGAGCCTGAGACGAACCCCAGAAGAATGCTTCGAAGACTAGGCCAGCTATGAGAACTGTCCAGGCATCTCGACCCCCGTCGACGGGTTTAAGTTCCTGTGATGGACCTCTTTCATTGACTACATCGTTGTGGCTGACAAGAATTTGCGATCGTTCTTGCAGCTCCAAATCCGTATCTTGGACCTCTGTGCAAGACATCTTGCCTCAAGATATGACAAGGTAAGGTATTAAACCTAGAAGTTTGGAAATACTCAACCTCTTACTCAACCGTCGACCTTTGGATTATATGGCTATATGTGAGTATATCGTCACATCACGTGCTTTAGTGAGTTCCATGGTTCTGTTGGACGGTTATTAGCGGTGTAGTTGCGGCGTCGGAGGGTCAAGACCACGATTGACAAATTGAATGGGGGTTCCGATAATAATAGATCTCAATGATATCTCAATAAATTTTATCTAATTGTAATCCTAGAACGAAATAAGACTTTCCCCTCCACATATACCCACCCATACATTATACACAGAGATAAGTATCCGGACATCGACACTCCGCTCCGATCCCGGGAGCAAGCGAAGGGCGTCCGGTGGGGCCGAGATAGTGAATAGAGGTGGACGATCACTTCTTCTGCGTGAAGCGAGCTGAGTTCCTCCTGATAGCACGTGCTAGGTTTCGGCGCGTAGCTGCGGTTGAGGTCGAGTTGTTGCCGTTGACCACTAATGATTGAGTCGTTAGTCATTGTATACTTTCACATGCACCACTCCCACTCCCACTCATACACCAAAACACCAGGAGAAATCGCAAGTAAAGGATAGAGAAGAGACTCACTCTGAACAGGAACAACGCCGCCAAATGGGCCAGCTCTTGCACCATTCTGGCAGCGCACAAGACACGCGTTATCCTGGCCCGCCACAGTCCCAGTACAAGTCTGATCCTCGGGAATCGCCGCCGTCAGCGGGAAATCCGTCTCATTCCCATCCCGGTCGCGCGAGTTCTTTCCCGGAGGCGATTGCACGACGTCGATGTCCGTCCAGTCCTCGGCCGAGGCATCGGAGCTGATCATGCAGGTATAGGGACCCGCACCGTCGGCGTTTACTTGGTGCAAAGTCATTTTCACTTGCCCCCCGGCGCTGATTTGTGGCAGTTGGGTGCCGGTCATCGCCATTATCGCCTGTGTCCCGGACTCGATGTCGTTGTCGCCGGCGCCGATGGTCTCGCCGACGGTGTCGGCGGAGTCGCCTCGGAAACGCGTGCTATCTTGTTGGAAGGGGTTGCGGCGGGTTCCGTCACGGGGGGTGTCGGGGTCGACGCCGAGAGCCACTAGAAACTGTTAGTTTGATGAGAGAAGTAGTGGGAGAGTGAGCTGGGGCTGCTTACTGCCAGACCCGCCGGCGTCGCCAGTGGCATCGGTGATGACGCCGTGGCTAGCGACTAGCTGGGCGGTGGCGAGGAGGCCGAAGGCAACGATGGCTTTGAAAGAAGACATTATTGTGAATGTATGAAGGCAGGTAGGTAAGGTAAGTAAAAGATGGTCTAGGATTATGAACTTGAAATTACCTGACCGGCAGGAGAGAAGTGAACAAGAGGAGCTGAGGTTAGGAGGCTGGTTGAGAGCTGGTGATGCGATGATGAGAGAAGGAAATTACTTCCTCTCCGGTGCGGGTTGGTGATTTTATAGACATTTTCGAAGATGAAGATTCACGAGTCTTTTGCCTCCGCTCATATCCACCTGCTTCTTCTCTCACTTCTCCTGCCTCCTGTCTCCAAGTCTCGAAAGACCGAGTTCTACAGACTGAAATCAAACTCGTTTCTGCCAAGCCGGCTTCCAGTGCCATCTTCCACTGCTCGGTATGAGAAACACCACCTTAACCATTCCTGATGCGGGCAGCACGAAGTCCAAACTCCATAAACGAGACCCGTATTGGTATAATCGAACGGTGGCAGCGTGGCTGTGAGCTCCGTATCTCGCGCGGGAACATCGCAGCCGGATAGGGTAGCTGAGGTTTTGACACCTGGTTGGGGAGCCAATCGCAATTCAGGATTCGGGTTAAGCTTTGGATTCGCAGAGCCCCGGATTTCCTGTCGCGGATTGGCCCGGCAGGGAGATCGTTTCAGATCATGTTTGTTTGGGGTGGACTGTGTGATTCGCTATAATTACTTATTTGGGAAGATTGGTTTCTTGGTTAGGAGATCACCGAAAGCTGCCATCTTGGATAAGTTGAAAATCAACGGTATATGTTTGGACTTTGGTATATACCAGGTCATCGCTATTTATTTTGTTGGATCTATAGACACTTAACAATTCTAATTTCGACGTATCCCAAATCTCTATTTCCACTGCAATGAACTCATCAGTCAGCCAGAAGCGACCCAACGAGATACTACTCAATAACCAAACAATAATCTAGAACATCCGTGGATCTGAGGATCTAATCGGGTACGAAGATTATATGCATGGGCTAATCTTGGCCGTTTCGTTCGGTGCGTCGCCGAAAGCCTACCGGGTTCGTATAGTTGATTTCGGCAATCCGTTTCGGTAGTAGGACTAGAAATAATACATCAAGCTGCTATTGAAACATCCATACTACCTACTCTATTAGTAGAGGCCTCCTAGCCTAATTGGCAGTCAATGGCTTCTAGATCTTGTCTGTGAGGAGAATATTTGGTGAAAGTAAGCGTTGGTACGGGGCTGTAGTGGAGTTTTTACAGTGGTCAATGCTAAAAGCTGAGGGACCAATCGGATCCTTTGCAATTACCCCACTTCATATTCGCTACCAACTGTAACCGTTACTTCCAACTGTGACGCAGCTGGCAACTCTATTTCAATTTTCATTAGGTTGAAACGCCGGGAATGGAAATCGATCAGTTGGAAATAAACGCAAGCGCACAACAAGTTGTCTAACAATTTCACGCTCGCACAATTACGTGCCAGGAATCATACATGACCCAAGGAATAACCTAACTTCTGGTTCCGCCTTGGGTACGCCCTGAATCACAGTCACAGGTTGACTCATCCCCAACTTTATGAGGCCTCTGCCCCGCCTCCTCTCTGTCCCAAGGCTCTACACAATCTACACAATATCCAGAGTAAACTTCCACTCTTTCTCATACTCCCTCATGGTAAAGAGAAATTCAGAAGCCTTAGGTGACAGCCTTGACATTCAACCACTTTCTCCAGTTAAGAAGATTAGGAAAATGGAAGCGCAACCGGTCACTACCACTATTGAGCTCACCTCTAAAGAGGCTCAGCTCAAAGACTTGCTTCTCGATGCTGCCAAGTTCATAGATGCATCAGGCAGTGTAGAAGAGCCAATCATATTGCGCTGGGCCGGTGGATGGGTGCGAGACAAGCTCCTGGGAATTCAGTCACATGACATCGATACCGCTATCAACGTTATGACGGGTGAGGCGTTTGCATTAAAACTATGCGAGTTATGCCAACAGCCCGAAACCGTCGAAAAGCACGCTATCGCCCAGTCTGACATTGGTAATCTTCACAAGATCGCCCGAAACCCGGAAAAGTCTAAACACCTTGAGACCACGACTATCAGGCTCTTCGGATATGACGTCGATTTCGTCAATCTCCGCAAGGAGACATATACTCAGGATAGTCGCAATCCCCAGATGGAGTTTGGAACCGCTGAAGAGGATGCGCTACGAAGAGACGCTACCGTCAATGCACTATTCTACAACCTTAACACTGGCAAGGTCGAGGACTTCACTACTGGATTGAGGGATATGAAAGCAAAATTGATCAAAACACCTTTAGAGCCTTTTCAGACATTTATGGATGACCCTCTCCGGGTGCTTCGATTAGTCAGATTTGCTAGTCGCCTAGAATTTACTATTGACCCTGCTGCCGAGAAGGTTATGGGCGACCCTCGTGTTCTAGACGCTCTGCGATTAAAGATAAGTCGCGAGAGAATCGGAGTTGAGATTCAGAAAATGCTTCAAGGTAAGCTTATAGGTAAGATAATTATTGTCATAAGTTATTGATCAGAAATATAGGCAATCATCCTCGCAAATCTTTAGAATATGTTGAGAAACTCGGGCTATACCATACAGTTTTCACAGACCCGACACGCTCGAACGTCCCAACTCCCGATATTTCTAACTGGAAGTTAGCCTACGAAATCTTCGACTCACTTCGTCAGAATAAGACCCCTGGCTCTATCTATGATGTACTAGTGCGATCAGACGAGGCCGATTATTATGCTTGGATCTTAGCGGCCGTATGTCCCTGGGATAATATCGAAAACCCTCCATACAATGGGAAGGGTAAACCGCCACCTCCTTTTGTGACATCGGCTGCACGAGAAGGTATCAAGGCGTCTAACAAGATAAGCGACGTGGCAACTGCCGCACACAATAACCGAGCAGAAATAATGTCCTTGGTGACTGCAGTGTCAGACAAAGCCCCCTTCATCACCGAAAGGGATACATTCGGTATGGCGATTCGGAACTGGGATGCAAGAGGTGGCCATTGGAGAGTACAGGTTTTGTATGCTCTCTTAGTTGAGGCCATGGAGGCTCTAGATCCTAACTCCGCAAAGCCTAGTAAGTTTCCCCGAGGCTTTCTAATATTATATATACATGTTAACAAGTCAACAGTCAGCAAAGATGACTTTCTACGCAAGTGGCAACTCTTCCTAGATCATCTCCAGGACTTAGACGTCATGGATGCTCCGTCGCTAAAGTGTATCACCAATGGCAACCAACTTACGAAAATGTTGGGCGTCAAGCCTGGCAAGTGGGTGGCTCGAGCATTAGATGCCTGCATTGAATGGCAGCTGCGTAACCCGGAAGCGACTGATCCAGCGGGTGCCATTGAAGAGGTTCGAAGTAAGAGAGCTGAGTTGGGAATTCCAGAGAAATAACCATAACGACCTGGAGACGATTGATGATACCCTTAGAGTTGAGGAGACAGCTCCGCTGCGATGTATTGTTAAAGCGAATGAGCCATGTGAATTATACAGATCCTTCCGGATTTATGAGGACCCTGACACCACGAGCAATCATCTTATAGGGACATGATTTGCATGGTGGTATGATGAACCATGGGTGCCACAGATAGCCAGATATAATCCTGACAATGGAGGAAACTAAAGCCGCCGTAGGCGAGAGCACAAATTCATTTTTGCGGAAAAAAAAAGGTCTCTTGCACTAACACTAACTCAAGTGCAGACTTCAATGGATCAAATCCACACGTCAATGATTTTCCCTGCAGAAAATCGATGTGGTAATCCACCGCTATCCAAGAGTAAGGATTGAGACATGCAGCATAGCGTGTTTTGTACGGGCGATGTCACCTAACCAGGAACCCGGGCTCCCACGGGCGCTATACTAGCGGAGCGCCAGCGCTCGACGTGTGATATATCAGGTAATTACGCATAGCACCCTCACTAGCACCAAACGGCTGCTAACCTGATTGGCCGGTCGACCGAAATGCCTCTAACTACGCAGTAGCGGTGTTAATGTTCATGTCGTTTTTGCTTTGCCAACATCCTGGGTTTTCTATAGCCGTCGGGACCTTGCCCGAAGCGTACAGCGATCTTTCGGCTCGGGTGGGGGCGTCGTCCGTTCTAGAACGCGGCTACAGATCATGATGACAGCATTTGGCCTGCTTACCCGCAAAGTAAAACTGCCGCTTAAGACCCTAAGAAGACCCCTACGCGAGCTCCCGTCTATTTACTGCCGCAGATTGATTAAGCTAAGGTGTTCTGCTGGGTAGGTTAGCAGGTATGCTACCGGCCTAGCTGCAGCATTCTTTAGCACATGCCGTTTGTCGCATAGCCGGACAACCAACTCGAAACGATCATCGTGGACTTATTGGGATATCAGTCGCGCGTGATTGGACGGCGGAAGGGTGGGTTGGTCGATTGCATGCGCTACCTAGCTCGTTGGCGTGGGAAACTCTTGCCAATTCGGCTACCTCTTTTTCTTTTCTCGGCCTAGAGACACTCGGAGGAAACGTGGTGTCGGGGAGGGGTCGTCCTGTTCGAGCGGACGATCTGCGCGCGTGCTGCTTCCCATGTATATTGGAGGTCATATTATAGACTGGGAGGCTAGGGCTGACGTCCCCTCCACGGGCTCGAATTTTAAATTGCCCGGCCCGTACCTCTGCCTCGATTTTCGATTTCCTTTCCCTCTGAATGTATTCAACTAACCTAAGGAACGATCCTTTGATCCGCTGAGCCTGTCATGGCTTTCTTCAATTGGGAGTGGTCGTCTGGGGAGGTTTGGATTGTAGCTGGCGCTGTCGCCGTGGCTTACTACCTAATCTCGGCGTTTGCGACTTGGTATCGCCTCCGAGATGTCCCTGGACCTTTCCTCGCCTCCTTCTCGTACCTGTGGCTGGCGAATGTTGCGAAGAGCGGGAAGCAGTTTTGGGTTTATCGGGACATGTATAAGAAGTATGGGCCGCTGTTCAGGGTTGGACCGAACGAACTTTCAACGGATGACCCGGAGGTTATTAGGAGGATAAATGCTACTCGGCATTCGTATGGAAGGGATCCTGTAAGTAATTATCTAGAGTAACTTTTCTTGGGACAATCAATGCAATTGGAGCTCTCCTACTCTCGCCTCAAATGTTCAAATTAGCTAATTTCTAATGCCTAAGTGGTATGTGGCTGCAAGATTCGATCCATACCATGACAACGTCTTCACTCTTCTCGAAGCCGGGCCTCATGATAAGTTCAAGGCGAAGATAGCTGGAGCATATGGAGGCCGCGAGACACCTGCCCTTGAGCCCGGAATCAACGACCAGATCAACTCTCTTCTTGATCTGCTTCGGCGCAAATATATATCAAACGATGACACAGGCGAATACCATCCGGTGGACTTTGCAGAACTCATATCTTTCTATACGGTGGATGTGATCACACGATCAGCCTTTGGGGAGGAGTTCGGATGTCTCAAGACGGACTCCGACGTACACGGATTCCTCGCCAGTGTGAAGGAGAGCTGGGCTAGCATAGCTATAGCCCTAGACGTACCTTACTTCCGAAATATACTATTCTCGCAGTTATTCTTAAAATTCTTCGGACCGAAACCGACGGACCCAGCGGGGATGGGTAGGCTTATGGGGTAAGTCAACATTCTGAAATCATACTTATGAATATCGTCTTAATATCGAATAGAATAGCAAAGGAGGTAGTTTCGAAACGGTTTGCTGCAGACGCTGAGAAGAAAAAAGACATGCTCGTGAGTTCCCCAAGCCAAGAAAAAGGGGCGCTATTTTGTGGAGCTCAGCACTGACCCCCTGAAAATAGGGGTCGTTCATCAGCCACGGGCTCGACCGCCAGGAATGCGAAACGGAAGCTCTCTTTATGATTATCGCCGGATTTGAGAATACGGCGTCTGTTATCCGTACGGCTTTCCTGTACTTGATGGCTTGTCCGCGGGTATACCAGAAATTCAAGAGTGTGGTCCTGCAGACTGTGCGGGATGGAGAAGTATCTAGCCCGATTACCTATGAGGAGGCGAAACGGATACCTTACTTGCAGGTGTGAATTTCATAGAATTTCGATACTGTTAGTTGAAAGTGCTATACTAACCACACTATGGACTAGGCCGTAATCTACGAGGGCATCCGCATGCGCCCACCAGCTCCCGGTCTGTATCCCAAGTCAGTTCCTCCAGAGGGCGATGTGATCCATGGTAAATTCATACCAGGAGGAACCGCCATCGGGATGAACACCTCGGCAGTGATGAGGTCTACGGACCTATTTGGCGCGGACGCAGATGTTTTCCGTCCGGAACGATTCATGGAAGTTGATGAAGTCGCCCGGGCTGAGATGGAACGTAATGTTGAGCTAGTATTTGGGTATGGTCGCTGGATGTGTGCTGGAAAACCAGTTGCGTTTATGGAACTCAACAAGATATTTTTTGAGGTGAATTTGGTTTTCATATAGTGCGTGGCCGGGAAGAGACGTTGTGCTAACGGAGTACCTTACAGTTATTGCGGGAATTCGATTTCCAGTTGGTTAATCCGATGAAACCTTGGGACTCTCTCAGTTACAGTCAGTTCATCGAGGAAAATATGTGGGTGCGAGTGACAAAGTCAGAGACGATATGAAAAGTCTTATTATTTCGGTTTAACGTCCGAAATTCGCAAGGGTTTAATTCACGCTGTGTAGAGTATCTTCATTCATAGGATCTACTACGATAAAAGGAGACCATGTTCAAAATGCATACAGCAGCTCCGATAGGAGGTTTGAATATTAATCTGAAAGGAAATATCACTGTTGGTGGAAGGCAGTAAAATATAAGGTACCTAATAGCTAAACCTGATAATTGGAAACAGAAGTGAAGCTATTCATTACATAGGTGAGGTAGGTATACCGTATACGAAGGTTGCAGCCTTCGTCCTTTTCCCCACCGTATAACCCTACCTATAGAAACATAATTATTTTCACACCCAATAATAACTGTTAACTGCTCGGATGCTTACTTAGATATAGGTAGATATTATTCCGACCGGAAAATTTGACCTCGCTTAAAATGAGGCTGTAAATTTAAAATTTTCTTGGTTTCCGTCAATATTATATCTGTGAACAGCATTGTTCGTTTATTTAGACACGTCCCTTAAAGAGTGATACCTAATACTACACCTCGTGAATCTTGATTCATACCTAGTACTTGATATGAATGACTGCCTAGGTACCTAGGTAGGTAGATTCAAAACCTCGGTACTCCTAATTTGAAGCCAACGAAAACATGAATGATTCAGGCGCTCCGGTGCGTTACGTGTCAAAACAATTTAACAACTCGTATGACAGTTTCTAATCTGTACCTATAGTTCTCTTTCGATATCTTTATCGATGAACAGAGCGGCACACATCCAAGCGGGGAAGATGCTTTACCAGCGTCATATCCTTCTTTTAAAAGCACTGGAATAGACAGATATACTGCTCTTATTGATCCTACAGAAGAAATACAAGCGTTTCTTGAGAGAGATCTATCTATCAAAAACTTAGAGGAAGCTTTGGGATGGCTGTGGTTTTCTGGCGCTGAACCTACGGCTATACAACTCCACCTGCACGCTGCAAATGGTCGGAAAATTGTAGTACACGAAAACATGAATTACCATCTACTATGGGATCAAAAAGACAACATATACGTGAAGCCTGTTTCACGATACCTATTATGCTCAAGCTTTTGGAAGGAGCATTTGAGGTGTCCAACAGACTGCCCATGTACCCAGGAACCGACATCAAACTGTGGTAGCATAAGAGGAGTGGCATTTGGCTTCCTCTATACCTACTTAAGTTTGATATCCTCAGAGATCGACTTTCGCATAGCTAACGAGAAGTACCTTTTACCTCGAAAGAAGGATGGCTCAACAATCGAATGGGAAAAATGGAAGGCACTTTCAAGAGAAGTAATACGGCAGTATGATCTCAAAAAGGTCCACCCGCGCTTTCTAAATGCCGAAGTTAGAGTCTCTTCAGTCTATGCTGCTGACACCGCCGGGAGCCTCCAACTATATAATCCATATGTTCCAGGTCTTTACAGAACCATTGCCTCATTCCGTATTGGCCTGGCTACTGCTGCCGTATTTATCGCCTTGGTCCTAACAGCAATGCAAGTTGGCCTTGCCACGGACCGACTGAAGGACGATGCCGATTTTCAGCAAGCATCGTACGGCTTTACAGTATTTACAATCTTAGGTCCCATTTGCACATATGGGCTAATTTTGCTGCTCTGGATGCTTAGGATCATAAGACATTTTCCCTGGTATATTAGGCAACGGAAAAGAACCATGCCTCAACGAAGAAATAGGAGAAACGAAACTGTAGTGGCCCAACCTGGTTCTATGAACATAGTATGAAGATAAAATTGAGGCTCTTGACGTTGAGTTTGTGTGATTTGGGGTATAATCCGGTGGGACCTTATGTTTTCTGATTGGAAACATTGCTATTTTTATCTCATGAATCGATGTATCTACTAGGATAGGTTATATCTAAGGGAGTAGGTAAACAGCAAAGGTTTGACCCTAATAAACCTGATCTAGAATAGGCAGCCCTAGGTGACGAGGCTTACTATAAAGATGAGTGCTAGTATTACTTACATAAGGAGAAAGGATGTGATGATGCCTAAATACCGTAGGTAGCAATACTCTCCATAATTACCTGTGGGGACTCAATGAAAACTATGATAAATTCCATGTTATGTCGGTACTGAAGCGAGTAAGCTGCTCGAGGTGGTTTTTGTAAGCTGTTGGTGAGTTGCCACATGGATAGACCCTCATTTGTTATCATCAGTATTCCATGTTTCGGCGCGGTCCGTCCCCCTTTACTCACCCCTGATACCCAAGCTCAAATTTCAGTTCGGCTTAGCTGTACGACGATTCACAGGAGTAGAGTGACACGATGACAAGATATATCTCAGTCATCAAGCCACGATCCACTCATGAATCCTTTTCTCGTCATATTTAATCCATGACTGTAAAATAGACAGGCGTCAACGTTAAAACAACAGCTATTGGCTGACTGCCTATGCGGGCTTCAGCCTCACATGAGTCATATGATTATTTTCCTTGCCTAATAGATTAAAGAAATCCTATTTGATGAGGGAGTTGGAGAGACTTTCAACCTGTTTCATCCCCATTTCGTAGGTACTTTATATATATATTTCTTCCCATACAGGGACGGTCAAGCCATAGCTCCTATATTATTGTCTTAATGAGTAATTCTTCAGCAAGAGACCCTCAGCCAGAGGGGAACCGTCAAAACCGAGATTCGAGAAGAGTACACACCACGGATCGCCCTCCAAGGCGCCAGGTCACTCACGAAGTATATACTCGACTTTCGGGATCTATTCCAAGCAACTATTATAATCGTTCAAGCGCCCCATTCATATGGGAATGTAGCGATGATTCATCCCCCGCCGGGGGTCGGAGGTCTTCAGCTGGCCCATCTCAAAGACAGACTGATGACCGAATAGAAGAATGGATAGACAGGATGAAGTCAGTTTATTGTTAACTTACTTTAGGGAGATACTGACACGATACAGTATCAACGACCCAAAAACCAGTACTGGGAAGGCTCGAGATACTACATTTGCAGCTCTAGATACGAGCCCATTCATGGCCAGAGGCGTAGACCCTAATACGATAGCCCCAAGCATAGCTGGAAGTCACCATAGTGGGGGGAGTTTTCCGAGCAGACCTACTTCTCCTGTGCGTCTGCCTCCCGTTTCGTAAAGACCACCAGGGCAAGAGTCTGTGGTACTCCGTCCACCTGGCTATGTCCCACCCGAGAGACGCTTGGAACGAGAGCGTGCAAATCAAGTGGTCGTATCGGAAAACTCGGAAAGACGTCGCCGCCGTCGAGAAGAAAGAGAAAGAGATCAAGGAAGACATCGTTAAGGATACCGCCGTGTTCACATACTGTCAAGGAACTGAGTGGGTACTGCGGGGCGTAGGTTAACACCATAGGTTGGCAAACGAGTGTGCGAATTTCCCTAAGTTAATTGGAGTATATGATTTACGATGCTATGACTATCGAAAGGCAGAGAGCGGTGTATAACCTTGCTATATGACTAGCGAACATGAAGGTTTTTTTTTGTACCCGAATGAGAATCGCGCGACACAATAACCCTAGGAGCTCGGGAATTGGTTATCACTGGAACGCTTTGTACTTAGAAACTATAAAACCCGTAGCGACAAGTATCCATGGCACACCAGCGTGTCGCTCCATCACTCGGCCTCCTCATCGTCTGAATCCACTGCATCCTTAAACTGCAAATATTGCGTTACGCCGATTACTCCCGTATAGTCGGGATCGCTGTCATCACCGGGTTCGATAGGGATATTTTCCGCGAAGTTCGTGTCGTGCCCAATCTCGTCTGCTAAGGCGAGAAGAAACGATCGTTGCAAGTAGCGGCCCTTCGTTGCCCAGAACCCTTCCCCTAGTTGTTTTGATAGGACTTGGCTTGGATCCTTGCGCAGTTCGTCTCTCCAAGCTAGTCTTAATTGTGCAACGACAAATAAGAAATAAAGATATCTTGACCTTGGACGCATGTCGTTTTTAAACGATAATCTTTTCCCGTGGAGGTCGCGGATCGTCATGATGTTCGGCGATTCTGTCGATGCAACCTGCAGGGCGACGTCCAATGCCTCTGCTTCCGGGTCGACGATCCTCCACTTGGACGTTTGTCCCGAATATGGCCACCAGCATGTCTGGCCCAAGAGAGTGCGGCACAAGGTGGGAGGCTGTTAGCTGCGACTTTGGGAGGTCCATGCCAGTTGCAGTATCGTGCACAAAAAGAACTATCTTGGGCTTCTTGGGGTGCTTTGTCGCGGCGTCATAGTGCTCTATCAAGTTGCACTTGAACTTGGATTGCTCGCTTTTCGACCTCTTTCTTGTACCCGTATTCCCTATGCCGAGTCTCATCGGGATTATGGGGCTACCTTTCTCGAGTTGTGCGGCCTGGTTGCGATATTTGACCTTTTTGTAGTGGGATGCTTTGACTCGGTCCACAATTCGATGAGCTTCCGGGGTTGCCCACCAACCCTTGGCGTCGTTGCTCTCCTCATCTTCCTTCCACTTTGTGATGCTCAGGTGCATCTCCGCCTCGTAGAGCTTCACGGAAAGCTCACTGACCTCTGCGACCGACGCCCAGAACTTCGCGTCAAAACTGTAGGAGGGCTTGATTTTCTTTCTTGCTGCTTCGACTTTCAGACGAAGAGTCTCGTATTCCTCCTCCTTAACATCCATTTCTCGTCCCCTTTTGCTAGAGGTTCTCGTTGGGATTTGAGCTGGCGCTTGGGCGGAAGAGGATGCCATGATATCGAGAGGATATTCTGTTTTCTTAAGATCGTGAAAAAGTACAGAGGGTCTGGGGCGACTCTAGGAAAACTTGGCCTGAAAGAAGTGATTTGGGGAAAAAGAAAACAGAGCGCCAGAGGCGTCTCTAGGCAACCTTAAGCAGGCAGAAGTTCTCTGGGAAAATTGAAGCAGAGCGCCGGAGGCGTCTCTGAGAAACCTTAAGACTTCGTAGTTCAATGTTTAGTATGTATGAGTTTCCGGAGATGGCTCTATTGCCTTAACATTCACCTAATAAAGGCAATTCCAACGTCATCTATTTTTAATTATGTACCTAGTATGTTGGAAGTTACGAGGGAGACTCCTTTTTATAAAAGTAATAATAAGTGTTAGATTTAGCTTTTTAAGAGAAATTCATTCATAGAAGTCACGTTTGAGGACCATTGCGTTCGCAGTGCTCACTTCTGTGTAGCTCGCATCCACCATCACGCTTTCCTGCATTCCCATCATCGAGGTCTGGTCGCCCATGTTTGTAGTGTCGGTCATATTCGCGCTCATGTCGACGTTCACGTTTATATCCACATTAACATCCACCATAGTCGTAGTATTAACATATACTTTGAGTTTACGAAAAGATACTGTGCCGACCATGAAATCCAGCAAATTTCCTATCGCGGAAGTCCGATATATCCAACCCTTAAACCCGTTACATCCGTTCTTAAAAAACCCATCATCCCCGTTCTCGTCGTCCAAGGTCTCCACTGTAAAAGTAGGATGCAATTTGTAATTGGGTGCAGCATGCAGGGACCTTGGCAATTGAACCAGTAAAAACACCTGAATAGCCTTTCAAGGCATCGTGTTGCTTGACTGAGAATGGGACCCCCGGGACGTCGTTAGCTCCGGATTACCCATTTAAGACGTATGAGGAACGACCTCGTTCTTTTTACAGGTTTTAAAAACAGAAGTGCCCCTTTTCCAACTGTTACGTAGAAATCATATAGAATATGATGGATGGAGAAACAAGACGTCAGACCGGGCGAGTCCTGCGATCAACCACATCCAGAATTCAGCAATCGCAAACAAGTTCCAGCACATCGAGGAACCTTTCGAGAGGCGCGGTAGTTGAAACTGGGAAACAACCGAGAACGTCGAAGGCGCCAAGAGCGTCAAAGATATCAAAAGTGAAGACAGGGAAACCCGTACCCTCATATCTCCAACGAAGTGATGCCGACGCAACCTCGGACCCAAATCAGGGCTCCTTGCTCTTTGCATTTCCCCGCGAGATTATTCGAGAAATTTCATCATTCCTTCCACTAGAATCACTTATTTGCCTCACACTCACCTGCAAACTCGCTCTACACGTACTAGGCACATCATCGTGGAAAGATGAGCTGATTACCAAACGCTGGGGCACCGATGACGCGACCAGGTCAATGCCACGGCTGAACTTTATAAAGCTCTTAGGTCGCGATGTAGAAGAGTTGGGTATTGTGCCATGCGAGGCTTGCAATACGCTGCATCTACCGCTGAAAAAGCCTAGCGAGCATCGCCAGACGAAGCTGACGAAGTACTGCTGGGGCCAATTCGCAATTGTCGAATATTTGCCCCAAAACGAGGATGGGCTTGGCTATAGTCTTGTTTTCGACCATATCAAACATGTCATGGCTTCCACACCGGATGACTCGAACTCACCAATCGACTATCTCGCCGGGTCGTTTCAGGTCCCGCATCCCTACCTCAACTACACGGTCTCGTCTTCTGCGCGTCGCATCAACCGTAATTTAGTTCTCCGACACGATTATTGCTTTACTTCTGCGAAGCAGTCATTGAAGGCTGCTGATATTCTCGAACTTCCGTTCCGAATCTGTCCTCACCAGACGACTTGTACAGATCAATCGACTGCCAGTCGGTATATGCGGGACTGGATTTCGAACGGCCCTCTCTTCACTCACTCTATTGCATCTGCTTTCCCCACGGCCCCGAAAGCGAAAACTGCCAAGACTAGCGTTTTTCGGAAACCGACGGTGCAGGAGCAGCGGCAGATGACCTCCGCTAATCAGGACAGAGACTTCATTTTCAAGTGCCGGTCCTGCCCTACCAAGTGGAGAGTCCGATACACGGGTGGTGGGGGGAATGTCCGGGACGAGCTCACGGTCTCTGTATTTCACTGCTTCTCGAAAGAGTTGTACTCCGCTGCTAACTCTTGGCGCTGGTTTGTGAGGCGCGAGGGTCATGTGCTGGGAAAGGGGAAGAGGAATAGCGAATTTTGGAGTGTGGGGAGGACCTACCCGGACTTCGCGATTGAGTGATTCGTGCTTAACCTCTTCGTCCGAATCGTCTGTTAAGCTTTATTGGCTATAAGATTGCCCTGTAGCAATAATCGGGCATGTTGAAACATCTTTGGGCTGTGACATGACTCGAGACAGGGATTGATTGTCTAGTTTACCCGCTCTCTCGATGGGGATACCTTGACAGTGACACGAGCCGCGATGTGCCGGACGTTATTTGGAGATGAATGCGGGTCTCTCGGCCTAGTTGGTTTACCATATATGGGTTTTCGTCGCACACACTAGCGAGATCGAATGTTGTGCGACGAGGGTGACGAGGGGTAATGTAGTAATAGGCATAAATATTTTATCGTCAAAATATCGGTAGTATAAAAGATTGGGATTTGGTTGGTGAAAGAGGTTGAGATAACGTTTGGAATTACGTAGTGAATGAAGCGCTTGGTCGAAAAGTCTGAAGCGTTTCGCCCTATCGGCAAGCTCCAGGGCTCCGATTAAAAGTGCAACCCTTGCTGCCTTAGTCAGTTTAGTCAGTCCTACTAGAATACTAGCAGCCTTGAGGTAGGGAGAAGGGAAGGTGGGGGACCGGGGCTCCGGTTCACGCTAGCGAAAAAAGATATCTCCATTATCTCCGTCATTTTGAATTTAACCTTCTGTTCCTGCATCAGATGGGACGGACGGAGCCTTCTCTCACAACCAGTTCTGTTGGTTTTATTTGTCTGAATACGTTGGACTTTGAAACTGCAGTTGTGCGCATAAGACGGCTGGTCGGTCATCGGCAATTGACACGCCAGGGACTTCTTGGAGAGTGCGGCACGGAAAATGATCTCACGAATCAGGCAGGCAGAAGGATTAACAAAAGAAATTACCTGTGTACTTCGTACTTCCCCACATTTAAAATCTGAGATAGGAAGGTTGAAGGTACATCATCTCTACATTTAAATTTAGTAAAGAGCGAGAGCGAGGAAAGAAGGGATGGAAATAAGGTTACCTAGTACCTTTCAATCAATTACCTGGGAATTCCTTTCTCATTAATGACAATACATCAAACTTGAACTTATCAAACATAGCTGGAAGTGTTAACTCATCACTAATTATTCAAAAACCTTTCGACGTCTCATCGATCTTGTGCAAGATTTTACACGCCAAGACTACCATTTTCTTACCACTAAATGCGAGTCTCGTATTGAATGTGGACTTGTTTGTCCGTACCCGGCAAGTCACCGAGGCTGTGTACCCCATGTCATAACAATCTGCACACACCTGCACTGCCCCAGGGGTGTCAGATCCGACGACCTTATTGGGAACCATAGGATGACTTAGGTCGACTTAGGGAAGCTTAGGGAGGACAAAGAACCAGAATTGGACCGCCACATTGTGGGCATTACTAGTGAACATTGTGGCACAAAGGAGGGAGATGGATCGCTAAATCTGTGCGTCTGTACAGAGTATTAGTACTGGTATTTACGGTATTACTAGTGCTGCAACCCCCGGTTTACCAACTGGTCAATATTGCCAACAAGTAATTCTTCCACCTTGCATTCTGCATCTCACAAACTTTCTTCTCTCTTCGTTCGTTCGTTCATTCGTTTTTTTACTGTATTTTCTTCTTCTATCCTCCTTATTTCCGCCTCTCCTCCGCCTGAACCCAAGAGGTGGTGCATTCCGCTCGCTATACTACCATCTGTATCCGCCACGAAATCGACGTCAAGACAACCCGTTTCTGGGCATTTGCCAAGGATTACCAACTAAATCAATCTGAGACTGCAATCCGAGTCGCGCGCGTTGTGGCTATCCGAGGACGATCAAACAAGCAGGATACCGTTTTCATGATCGCATCAATCTGAATTTAATCGCGAAATAGCTGAGGTGAACGGGGGAAGTTAAGTGAACGCTGGTCGGATTTGAAAGATTTGAAAAATTCTCGAGAAAATGAAGTTCTCGATAGGAGCGCCGCTGTTGGCGGCTGTCTCCTTTGCTTCGCTCATCCTCCCTGCGACGGCCGAACGAATATTACAGTCTACCTCTCTGAACATCTGCCAGGAAAACTCGGGATTTACCGCCAGTTTATTCAACGTTGTCTACAATCCCAGCGAAGGTATTGCTAAAGTCAACATTTCCGCTCTCTCAACCATCGAGGCGAAGGTTGTCTTTGATATCGACATCAGCGCTTATGGCTACTCCTTTCTTCACAGGACTATTGATCCTTGTGATGTCGGTCTAGCCGGATTTTGCCCTATGGTATCTGGAAAATTAGGCGACCCTTTCGTGCTTCCAGTCAGCTCAGATGCCACCGGAAATATCCCTTCTATCGCCTACGACTTTCCCGATCTCGATGCCAAAGTTAAAGTTTTTATCAATGCTACCGATGGTGACCGAGCAGGCCAAAGCGTCGCATGTGTCGAAGCCTTGATTTCGAACGGACAGACCGTCAATCTGATAGGTGTGAAATGGGCCTCAGCTGTAGTAGCTGGTTTGGCACTCGCGTCATCCGCGTTCTTATCTGGATTAGGCCACACGAACGCTGCATCCCATGTGGCGGCGAACGCATTGTCGCTGATGAGCTACTTCCAAGCTCAGGCTATGGTTGGCCTTGTCGGAATTCCTCTACCCCCCGTCGTGCAGTCTTGGACTCAAGATTTCCAGTGGAGCATGGGCATCATTAGTGTTGGGTGGAGTAAGTCATGCTATGGTCCCCGGCGTAAATGGATACGATTCCACCGCCATGGGGTGATTTCGACGGCGTCATAAAAATATTTGCTAACCTCTAATGTTCTAGTGCAACGCATCTTCACTTGGTATCAGCGATCGACAGGGGGCACTCCGTCCACGCTAATCACAGAGGCGGACTCGCTAGCCACGGTATCCGTGCAAGTCCAAAAACGTGCTATTGATCTTTTTGAACGTGGTGCGTCAATGCTTCCCCGTAGCGTGGTGGAACATGGCTCGAAGCTTTTGAAGCGTGGAAACGTTCAGACTAGCTATGGAAGTTACATTGTGTATGGCATCCAGCGTGTTGCCTTCCGAGCGGGAATTGAGAGCACGAACCTCTTCTTGACTGGAATCGTCTTTTTCTACATCATCATGGCCCTAACCACTCTCTGCGTGGTTGCCTTCAAAGGCGGCTGCGAATTGGCCGCGAGACAAAAGTGGATGAAGGGTGATACCTTTTTAGAGTTCCGCAATGGTTGGCGTGAGTACTCCTGAGTCAAGACTGTTTTATGCGTTTCTGAATACTGATTCATATGGATTGTAGGTACTGTTCTGAAGGGTATTCTCTTCCGAATGGCACTCGTCGGACATCCTCCCGTAACAATCCTCTGTCTATGGGAATTCACCCAGAACGATTCTCCCGCATTGATGGTTACAGCTGTGTTCTTCTTACTTGCCCTCAACGCCGTTCTCGGTTGGGCCGCATACAAGGTCATCCGCGTTGCGCGTCGTTCTGTTACACTACACAGAAACCCGGCCTATATCTTATTCTCCGACCCTCAAACCCTTAACAAATGGGGTAAGTAGCTCATTCCAGTGATCTATACCGATTATCGCTCCATTCGTGCACCAGAACGTTGCAGGTTTACTAACTTGACATACCCCTAGGTTTCCTATATATCCAATTCCGCGCTTCCGCTTATTACTTCATCGTCCCGGTTCTCGGATATACCATTGTCAAGGCGTTTTTCATCGCATTTGCCCAGAACTCTGGTATCGCTCAAGCTATTGGGTTTATCCTCATTGAAGCTGCGGCTCTCATTGCCGCTGCTGTTCTCCGACCTTGGATGGACAAGAAAACGAACTCTTTCAACATTGCCATTTGCGCAGTCAACTTCATCAACGCGATTTTCCTCCTTATCTTTACTAGTGTTTTCGACCAGCCAGCGCTTGTCACTGGTGTAGTAGGTGTCGTGCTATGGATTTTGAACGCAGCTTGTACGCTGGTTCTCCTGCTCATGCTAATCATCACTACTGGTCTGGTTATCTTCAATGGCAACCCTGACGGACGTTATAAGTTCATGGCCGATGATCGTACCTCTTTCATGAAGTCCCAGAGCCAGCTTGCTACTACCACCGAACTTGATGCTTTGGCTATAACGGCTCGTGGCGAGAAGCCAGGATATTCCTCCGTGATCGACCTGGAAGATGACTCATCCTCCCACAACCGTGGCTCCTTATACCGAAGCCAAGGCTCTGCGATTGAATCGACCAACAACTCACACCACGCCCCATCTCACTACGCACCTCCCCGCTCGCCTGTCGACCCAATCAACCGAACGGCTAGCCCTTATGGTGGTTCCGTTTCTTCGACTGGGCGTTCCCAAAACAATGCCAGCCCGGCAGGTTTCAAACCACCCACTAGCCCAAGGTAAGAAAATCTACCATACTCCCTATTTTACACTCTTGCTGACGCCACATACAGCCCCTGGCAACGCGGAGCCGGATATGAGCACTGAAGAGACTAATCGATGATGAGTATGACATTCGGGTACGGTCTAGCTTTATATGAGCAAGTAGATACCCCAAAAATTCCTTTGTGAGATAGGATCTTGTTTTCATGCATATATCGACGAGCCCGCGAGCCCAGGCCACGCTTTACTGCCTTGGACAGGGCGGAACCGAATGAGGGAGCTATACCTCCTAGTTCCTCCGCCCTTGACACAAGGCTTCCCGTTCTACGTGTGCTGGCAGCCGAGTGTGTTGGTAAAGGTAATTGTTTGCGGCATAAAAGGCGTTAGGTGGAGGGATTGGGGGGGTTATTCGAGCTACATAGCACCGCGAGTCCTGAGTTTCGGACACCGAATTTTATCTTCTGTACATGTGTTAAATTTCCCAACTTCGTTCCACGGCGTGCTATGCGACGTGCGGTATCCCATGAATCATACCTGCTATTACCCCGCATTCCTTGTCAATACTCTCGCAAACCCTGGTGTTCTAAGTGGACGTGCTTTCTCGAAATCAGTCAGGCAACTATTATATTGCCTTTTTTTCCCTGTGTCGGGTATAATACTCGGGCTAGGTCTCTTCTCAGATCTTCTACACATCGAGAATACCCGATTCAAAGATCTAAACTAACAGTAAATGATAGTGCCGAAAAGCTTTTTTTGGAGATCAATATGCTGAATGTTCATATTATGTAAGCACTCGAGAGACCAGGATAGAAGTCACGGGACAACAACCTTAGTAAGCCATATTTACTTACGTAATTTCGCCCATATTTATTGACGACCGTGTTTACGAGATCTGGATTGAACGCGATGGTCAGCGTCATCACAAGCTCACAGCCTCAGAGCACTAGATCCCTTTAGCTAGGTGCTGATATATATCTCACTTCAACAGGGGCAAGGCAAATACGATTGTGGGCTCCTTGATTTGTCATTCATACGCGAGTTCTTAAAGAGGATATAAGACAGCACGGTTATTTTTCTTCATTTCTACGTCGAATCCTTCCTAATCCCATGGGTATCTAACATCAACCATCGCGCAAAACACCTAATGATGACGCCACCACTTCAACAACGATTCTCTGTCCTGTCCTCCACCACCGTCTCTAAGCTCCCCACATGCTACTCCATCCAACCATTCTCAAGCACGGAGCTTCAGTCCCCCTCGCTGAAAAGGTCAAAATCGTCAAGTTCTTCGAAATCGGATTGGTAAACTATCCTCGAGCAGTCGAATTCCATGTCCCAGGAGACTTCTTCGCAACATTTGAGTACGGTTGCTCCTTCCGATGTACGGCTTGAACGGAAGCAATTCCTCAAGAAGTGCTTCTTCGAAGGAGGCTCGATATCTCTTCCTATAATCCCGGTCTTGTTCGTGGGGTAGTCGCCTTTTAGTACGTCGAGGACTCGCTTCCGGGGGTCGTAGACGTAGTCTGCCTCTCCCTGCTTGAACAATATTCGCGAGAGTGTACCTTCAGTACCTCGCTGGTAGTCCTCGTATTTGCCTTTGGCGCGTTTGACTGCGTGTTTAAGGCTTCGACCATTATTGTCGAGCAGTATTTTGGCTCCGACGCGTAAAAGTTCCTCGACCAGCTTGTAATCTAGCGACTGGCACGCAAAAAAGAGAGGGGTTATTCCGTCTTTATTCTTGGCATTGACGTCGGCGCCATGCCATACGGGTTTTCGGATGATCTCGATGCGCCTTCTAGTCTGGCCCATTTTGTTATCGACTTCTCGGTCATTCACGTCGATTTGGCAGGCGTAGTGGAGTGCGGTGTTATGTTGCCTATCAACGCTGTGAACCTCTGCGCCGCGGCTAATCAGATACAATACTCTCATTCTGTCGCCGCGTTTTGCGGCCAGCTGGAGAAGGCACATGCCGTCCTGGCCCTTGATGTTGATTGAAGAGCCGTGATGGAGTAAGACATCTGAGATAGCAAAGACTCCCGTGATACAACGGAAGTATATGTTGCTCTTCTTGAAACACCCGGCCGATAGGTCGTGTCTGTTGATTATCTCAATTGGCGTTAATCCCTTGTTAGGGCCATCGGTAGGTAAATGCGAGAGGTAAGTCTTGTTGATAGGAATTTTCAATAACGCGTGAGCTAGACGAGCAATTGACCAAGCCCATTGCTCTATAGTCATGCTCGTTTTATGTGGCGTATTGTGTTGTGGTGTATGCGACATCCATGATAATAGGCTTGTGAGATGGGTTTCTCCATACTTGTTCAAGTGGGTGAAAGACTTCTTCCCCAGAAGACCCGAAATACCTTTGATGACCTTGTGCATAGGATAAGGCCATACGACGGTCGATAGCATGAATGATACAGGGTACCCGGAGGTTTCGAACGCTGTTCCGTATTTGAGCAACAGCATCGCCTTTTCACGGTTACCTTGCTGGCGCCGAGCCATCGGAGCCATAAGCGTCATCGCTACACTGTAGGTTAGAGCAGTGCCTGACACCTGCCACTCTGATTCCATGATGTCGGGGTAGCTTGACTCGGATACTCTAAAATAGAATATATCGTGAGTTGGCCATTGACATCTTTGGTGAGGATTTGCGCCTAGTTTTAGAAACAGTTTCGTCACACTGACTGGGACGAAAGATCTCATCGACAGAAATAAAAGAGTTGTTATGGTGTCACCCACATGGCGCCGGTATCCTAAAAACATCGAGTAATTGATAGTTCGATTGATATAACGGGATGGCTCTTGGGACGAAAGGCGGAGCACCGCGTTGATTGTTCCACAAATGGTTTCATTTCTCGTTGGGAGGGCCCTATGAGCAATAGCATCGGCAACAGCCTGCGGACAGATGGCATCCAAAAATGCAGGCGGCTTGATATCCAATTTGAACCGTTGAGTAACTAAGTCTATTATATCGGATCGATGGCGCGAGCTTGCATAACGTAGAATCCTTTCGATCATGGACTTCTCAGCTCTCCAGAAAGATTCTAGGTTGCGAATATGATCCAATATAGTCGCAATGGCAGAAAGGGGAACCCAGTCAAGTATCATCAGGTACATAGGGCATAAAATGTTCCAATCTTGACTCACACCCGGCATGAGGAGTATCACGGCGGCTGAACTACGCGCGTAACACATTGGTTCCCAGAAGTTGGCGGTGTTCCAGTTGCGAGCTCTTCCAATGGTCATATCTGCGCCGCTCGATATGAGGGACTTCATGATCTCCAGTTGATCATAGTAAGCAGCCATGTGTAGAAGCGTCGGAAATTGTTCTGGGGGGTCTAAGTAGGGGCGAAAGCGCACCCCACTGATACGTTGAGGTATCCCGAGGGGGGGGAATCGGTGCTTCACATCAGTGCCATTGGCTTGAGCCCAGGCGAGTAAGTTGACAATGCCACGTTCGCAGGCCCATCGGGCAGCCTTTAAAGTCTCCCTGGAGTCTCTTTGATGCACTATTATAACAGAGTTAATAATTGCTCGTTTACCAAGGATGGGATTGGGGGAGAGGAGTAAGTCTATTTGGTGCATATCTCCTAGGATAGCAGAAGTGGTAGAAAAAAAAGAAGAAAAATAAAGAAACTGGGATGTTACATACTGATGGGATAAAGGTGGAATAGGAAATGCCGGTTCACGTATGCCCACCGTTTAATATCTCCGAAATCGAGATATTTGCAGATGGATTCTAAAAGCTCGGCAGGTACGTCTATGATTATAGGTCGGTGGGTGATTTTGCCACAACTGTGACGATTGGATTCCTCTGGAGCCATATTGTCTTGTTCTTCGTGCTTCCTTCGAGGGAGTAGCGGATACGGGCAATGGAATGCGCGATGGGACGAGGTTTCCGAAGTCGGCGATGTTGAATTTGACGAAACCTTGAATGGCGGTACCTTGGGATGAAAGTGCTGGAACTGTGCAAATGAACAAAAATGGATAGTGGTAGTCGGCGACGCGATAATAGTGTGCGCACAACAGGTGTATTGAAGGTAAAAGATCGTGTAGGTAATGAGTCTACAAATCATTTGAGGCAAGTGTACTAGTGAGATAGATTTAATCGTGGTGGGAACGAGAACGGACAATGATTGTGAGTAATTTTGAAGAAGGAAAAAAGAAAAGATCACGCAAGAAATCTTGACGGCGCCTGATTTCAAAAGGTGAGGGTGGATAAGTTGTATAATTTCTGTGTTGTTATATAATACTCCATGAGGAGGCTGATAAGCCGGCGTTCCTTCCCAACGAGAAGCGTAAACTATATATAACAATCGCTCTAGCCTTGTTAAAACTGGGTATTTGTTGATGTACCCTATCGAATTGAGTCATCAGGTAGAAAGTAGTACCTAGGTATATGTGAATAAATTTCAAGAGTACACTGTGCGGTTAGGCTATAAATATTTCAGTTTGTTCAAGGTTATCACTCCGACCTCACTACGGTTGACTAGGTACATAACCGAGACACTAATTGAGAACTGCTGCCACGTCGTTACTGCACGGCTATCCACCATGCCTGACGCGTCGGTGAAAGCCTACTGAGTCGTACTTGCAACACGGGTGTTGACAAAATATCACGGCGCATACAAGGAAATCGCGATAAGGACCTTTGATTTCCCCTAACTGCTAGGTGATTAGTCGCGGCTTACACGTAGGAAGAGCGACATGTTTGCTCTGCATTAGGACTAATGGCTGATATATCTCTTAGAAGCTGATTTCATTCTCATTAGACAACCAGTCGATAGTTGTCATGGCCGACCAGGCATTTGACTTCCATGAATGTTATTCTTCATCGAAATATAACAGCTATACAAGATAACAAGAGCAGTACTTGGTCAAAAATCACCTTCAATCTCATCATATATCAGGAAATCTCAAGATTCCTTCGGCCAAATCTACAAAATCAGCACGGTGACTACGCGACACCTTTACTCGACATCCTCAGTGATCTCCTCACGCCTTCCAAATTCCCTCAAGTACTCAAGTTGATCCTCAATATTCTCCAACTCCTCATATCGCCTCCCTTCAGCCGAGTCTCTCTTCACAGTGTACCTGAACCTCCCCTCCTCCATGAAGACCTCATCGGGTTCGACCACCTTAACAGGGGCCATATCCTTCTCGTCACTATCGTGAACAATGACGAACACCTGAGAGCTTAGCACCTCCTTCTTACTGTGGCTGATGCAGCTGTTGCCCGCTTTCTGCTGGACGGCGGCGCTCCCGCAGTCCTTGTCCGTGGACAGCTTCAGCTGGTCGATCGACGACTTGCCGCCACCGACTTCCACAAACTTGGCGGATTTGTACTTGTCGCCGTCGCTCTTGCAGCACTCACGAGAGCCCAAGTTGGTGCAGACCTTGCCGGCTTTGAAGAAGCAGTTGCGGTGCTGGTACATCGAGATGTTGTAGTTAGCCATGGCGGTGGTAGAGGCAAAGGCCACAAGGGGGATGGCGCTGAACTGCATTTTGGTGCTGTTGGAGGAAGAGGTAGTCTAGAACGTGTCTGTTGAGGGAAAGGGGTAGCTGTTAATCTTTGCTTATATTGTTGAAGTTATTGCTCTTAACTACCTGATTCTAAGGCCAGAGATCTCGGATAGCAGAGCTTTATAGTTATAACGATATGGTGTTGTCGCCATGTGCCAACGGGCGTAATTTGGAGGAATCAAATATATCACGCAATCCTGGATCATGGTATCCCATGATTACATTTCCTAGTACCCTAGAGAGTATATCAAGAAGTGTTAGCAAAGTCCCATATACACGCATCCTTATAGTCTCTCAACTCATTTACCTGCCACCGTGAGTTTTGACACATACGACGACTTCGCCCACCATTACCAGATGTTGGTGTCCAAGACCTCTTAAAATAGCTTCAAAGGGCTTATATCAAAGGCCTGTTCTATTGGAAGGTTGCCAAGCATAGATCTAGTGGGATCGGAACTCGGCTCATAGAAAATTGTAGCAGCCATGTTGGTGGCTGGCTTTGAGATAGAGTCAATCTAGAGCCTTTTGAAGCTCAGCCTTTTTCTATATATATACTTCATCCGTAAGGCTGAACAATGTTTGTGACAAGCCTTCTACGAAGATTCCCATGAGCTAGGATAGACCTGTAGACGAGTCCCCTAGCAGCATCCCTCACTACCCTGGTAGTTCTTAGATAGACAAAGAGATCCTTCTGTATATAGTAGGTCTCCTGGCACGAGGTAGCTTAGAGCTCCTCGTGCAACAATGAAGTCTTTTCCAAGCTTCTTGGTTTGCATCGTGACAGTTTGACCTGGCATGCTAACAAAGCCGTCAGCTTTCTACTTGCTGGACTTAGGTCCACTTCATATATGATATCTCCTAGTTTGGCGCCGGATTATCGGGGTCCTCTAACGGCCGAAGTATTTTTAAACTAGCAATTTATCAATATCCCCTCGTGAATCGGTTAGGCTGTCTACCAACTGGATGCTATATGGCTCATCAATATAACTTTCCTAGGTTATGCTGGCTAGTAGAGACCAGCACGTTTATCTGAAAAGAATTAGAGGTTACATTCATTAGTAGGACTAGTACCACCTAGCGATTGGTAGATTTAGCCATGCTCTCTCTCGGTGTTTCTAATCAAATGTTGTTTTGGTAGATATGACCAAGTACTTTAGAGATCATGCCAACTTCAATCGGATATGTCTATATCTATAAGCTAGCAAGCCATATTCAATCATTAAAATTAGTAGTGAGTGGGGGTCATCGCATTGCAAATCGTGGTTCCACTTATACCCCTTTTTGTGCACCCGCTGTTTATTTCAGGAGTAGAGGTAAACTCTCTTGGTCTGGCAGCAATTGAAGGTCACTTGCTCATGATAAGTAGGTAGGAGGTAGGCAGGTATGGCCGAGAATAATTCTTATATTATACTGTATGCTAGATAGATGGGTATGTCAAAAAATACTCGCTGCTTGTATCGTATCAAAGCTGTCCTTCAAGTCCGATTACCTAGCAGGATTATTCTTTGGAGGTGGCTTTGGAGTGATGTTCTTGATAGTACCCGTGTGTTGTCCGCCACGGCTCGGTGGTTCCTCACCATCATCTCCATACGAATCATCCCAATGTTCTTCCTCTTCTTCTTCAAATTGCTCAGCATAGGCAGCCTCGTAGTCTGTTTCATCTAGCGCTTCTTTGCTCGCTTCGGGTTCATCTTTGGCTGATTTTGCCTCATTGGGTGGCTTGGTCTGTTTGTTGGTCTTGGGATCCACCAAATCGGACATTGTGAATCGCACTTTTTTTCTATGATTGGTCAGAATGATCTCGTGGAAGTCTGTCGTTTGCAACTATCGCGATGCAAGGGAATACTATACATTTTCTTCGAAGTATGCCTGCGTGAGACTTCTTGGGCGGTCAATTAATTAGTTCAAACTTTTCTTCCCGGAAATCTGGCTGAGGCTTTGCTATTATTTAAAAGATGTCTACGGGCGGGGTACTAGGAGATACTAGGCAGGGACTTTTGGCGCCTCAGCCTGCTTCTAGGCTGCATATAAGGCCTCCGAGATGCGCCCGGTTAATGTGGTTGTGAAGCCACGATTTTATAGTCCCAACAGACTAGGGAGGTACCTACCTAGTAGGTAGGTAGAATTTACATTTTACCTAGAGACTTCCCGATAGTCTTACTTACTAGGTATATATGTTTCGAACGGAATCGCAGTTTAGTAGGATAGTCATTCCAGCAAGAATTCACGAACGAAAATGCAGCAAATGAACAGTATGTCTGAATTGAAAGGAGTCTCGATAGGAACCTCGGATTCTTCTATGCCGACGCAAACCGAGATTTACGAATGCCCTTGGTATGTTTTGCCAGTCTGATAAACATAATGATGTACTCACCAATTGGCATTTTAATAGGAAATATAAAGGATATAGAGACTTTACCTCGTACATGGCTGCAGATCCGGATTTTTTCGCAGTTCGAAGATTTGGAAGACTCCATACACGGGCATTATTGACACTCCAAGATCAAATAGTTGAACTGGAGAAAAGGCTTGACGCAATGGATCAACGGTTCAGCCTGAAGACAACCAAACTTTCAGGATTCCATAATCCTGTTGTTGTTGACACGACTGTATTCGAAAAGCGTACGAACTCTACCATTTGTGCAAGTAAGGAACTAGAACCACCAGAAACCCGGGATATCAACAACGGCACAATCAGAGATGACATTCCGGAAAGAGCCGAACTTGTCTCCCAGGTGATAGAAAGATTGAAGGAGTACGGTATGTCTCGTTGACCCGGCGGTCCGGACTCCGAATGTGAATTAATTTGCTAATCATGACATTTAGATCGGCTACTACTTGACCACTGTTCGTTAATGAATATGTCTGTAGCTCCAATCAGAAATGTCAAAAATATTGAATCTTGGATTTTGTGCAACAAGGGCGCAATTATGGAAGAAGAGACAGACTTCGTTAATCATCGAGACGATCTTGTGTCGGGGCGTACGAGGAAGCCTATTCTTCGAGTATTCTTCGAGGACCAAATTATCTTGAGAACAAAAACCCTCCTTGGGCTTTTCAAGAAAAGCCCGTCATCCTCAATGAGCCTATATGACCGCCAAGAAGTATATCAATTCAGCGATCAAGCCATAGATGAGCTTGGATCTCTGATGATTTTGGTCATTGCTTTGCTAATGCTGATTGCGCCACTGTGGATCCTTCAGGCACTCGAGGATAAATATGCCAAGCTGGCTGTCATCACCGCCTTCATCGTCATTTGTCTATTCTTTCTTACTCTAGCTACCATGGGAAGACCATTTGAAACAATAGCAGCTACTGCAGGGTATGGCATTTCACCCTGAAAATTGAACAACTCTAACAAGATACAGATATTCCGCTGTCTTAGTCGTATTTTTACAGCTGGGGGGATAAGTACCTACCTAGGTAGTATGTAGGTAGATATGTAGGTAGATATTTACAAAATAGATTATCGGATGATAGCACAGTAGCGTGGTAGGATTGCGGCATGTACCTGGTATTTAGGTAGTATGTACGATGTACCTAGGTACCTAGACATGCAGGCTACGTTTTCTGCTTATATTCCGATCAGCCAACAAGCCCTCCAACGTATCGGTGTTATCATAGGCCGAATCCGAAGTCCGTATGAAAGTCCGTATGAAAGTCCGTATGAAAGTCCGTAATAGATCAATTCCATTCATATATATCTTCAATGATCGTGATATATGGGATGTCTCTCAAAGGTAGGTGTTCTTCGCCTGGCAAAATATTTACATGATAGGCGTATAAGGTATATACCTACCTAGGTAGTTTCATGTAAGGCTAATGTACCTTTACTATGGCGGTGTGAGCGCTATGCATTTCCTAAGCGATTGCCATATACATTTCCTCTACTACATGCATGTAAGACGCCAAAAAGCGCAGTTACCCTGGACGATAGCAAGAGAACCGCAGATCTCTGTCAGGTGGAAGATAGTGGCGAATTGAGTGAATATAGATTTCTGATTGGCCAAATATGATAAGGTGATTTTGAGAACTTCATGTTTCTCCCTTTCCATTATTTCTACAGCCTCCGGGTAAATTTCTATGATAACTCGTATTCTTTCATTTCAATTGTGATAGAAATGACTCTTAATAGTTGTTTGTTTTGTTTATAGCTAGTACCTATATAGAAGACCTCATCGATCATAGATTATCAGGCCTTCTTGGCAACTAGAGTGTCAGGGGGGCGAACAAGACTACGATATGCATTGTATTCCAAGATAAGTTAGAGTCGGGGGTAGTGCTAAGCCACTCAGTCTGCTAACGTCCTTCTATGAAAAAGACCAAAGTGGCACTTTAAAGCGTCCTCTCACCTAGTATCGCATTGTTGATTAGGACGAGGAGATCATTTGCCTCCAGGACCCATCATTAACCATGTCTACATTACCAAGAAGCCTAGAGGACTCGGATGATCAAGAGCAAGATGAATCATCCAGCGAGTATTACAGCCCCCAATTAGGGTCCACTCCTGCCTTCACTATGGCCACCGAAACAACCCCTTCTACACCAGATTCATTTGATCTAAAAACCCCATCTCGAAGATGCAAATGTGGGGCTTTAATCAGCTACGATGATGCAACGTCTAGTGGAATCTTACCATCGCACGACATCTCAACTTCAGGTTATCACTTAGAGCTTGATGGGTGGCTCAGGGATCTCACTAGGGCCATAGAAGCAGCGTGTTCTCGGACGTTTTCGGCTACAATATCCACGGCGTAACAATCCCCACCTCCAAACCAGATCTCCGGGTACGAAGGGAAGTCGACGATTTTATTGAGGATTATGGCCAGGAAGACAACTTATTGATTGTGTACTACGCCGGACACGCTAGGCCTGGCTTGCGTAGCGGTGCTCCACCCATATGGTATCCAAGGTATGAAATAACATGTTTCATCTGATGCAGCGTGAGTACTAAAGACGTCTCAGGAATCCTACAGACGGACAACCGGTACCTAGTTTCGATACAAACAATATTCTACCTATCCTTGCTCGCGCCCAAGATGATTCACCGGACGTCCTTTTGATTTATGATTGTTGTCATTCGCTATCTTCTCACTTGACTAATGACAAGCCTAGTAGAGCTCTTGTTGAGTGTTTGTTCGCTGGTGGGTTCGAAACTAAAGTTCCCATCGCCGGCCCAGATTCTTTCACACACGCACTCTACGACGAGCTTTGCATAGCAAGTAAATCTTCTATGCCTCTGTCCGTAACTGATCTGCACCGAAATATCATACACAGGCTCGAGAACTGGAAACCTCATGGTGTATTCAATAAAGATGGAACAATAAAAACGGATAAGATGAGCAAAGAACCTATTATAACTAAACCAGTACGGATAACCCCTATTCACATGTTTTTGTCCGAGAACGAAGCGCCCAGAACTATATTTTTGTCTCCAATGAAGACACAAGATTCGAATACACCAGAAGCTCAGTATGACTCTAACGACACGGATAGCAATGTTGATCAGTTAGAGCTACCTCGAGTTTTGATTGCTGTACGTTTGGTTGAAAAAGATTATAACTCTGAGGCTCTCAAAAACTTCAAGAATTGGATTCTTGATGCTCCTCACTGTGTAGTAAAATTTGAAAAGCTCTATCAAAGCTATTCGGAACTGCTCTTAGTCGAGTTGCCTCTTCAGGTGTGGGATCTACTGCCTCGAAACCCTGCTGTTACGTTCATAGGGTTTACCAAAGGTGAAAAGCCTGTTAATACGTTCAAATCGAGTACCGATAGCGTACCAGCCGCGGTAGGCAGTCAACTAATATCTCGCGAAGTCCAAGTTCTTGGTAAAGTAAAGCTAGAGGTACAGCCACTGGATGATTCGATTACAGATGAATTAGCAAGCTCTCAATCAATCGACTACCCTTCTTTTCATACTCACCACCAAAAAACACAGGAAGACCGCAGACTTATTGCGGTTTTAAAGGCTATTGACCAGATTCTCCCGGAAACTTTCAATAACATGCAGAACACCGGAGATCTGACAAGACTTGACCTAGAGATTCTCTTTAATAAAGTCTTGGATGACTTGATTCGAACTACGGACCCCCAGGAAGGCGGCAAAGTCTCAAAAGACATTATATCGCAATATCAGGTACATTCCGTCTCGAACTGCAATTAAGCAGACAGTCTAATATATATAGGGTTACCTCGTCCAATATATTAGTGCGAAGCATCTTATTAGACACAGCCCACCCTGGCTCGGTGTTGAAAATCGATTGACTGGGCCACTAAGTCGTCTATATAATTGGTATGACGATGATGATAGGGCAGATTCTGCATCCATTCCGGAAATAGGCACCTTAAAAACATTTTCGGACTCATCCACTATCCACAGCAAACTTTGGAGTAATCCAAGTACTGTTGGGGCCAGTTCTGGAATTGGTGAGTGAGACATTATACAAGAGTTTACATAATTTCTTACACAAGCTTGGTATAGCTACTTCGATGCTAGATTCTACGCCAGACATTTCCATTGCCGTAGTTCTCCAGAAGAAACCACTTGGTGCTGAGGATGAACCAACTAGCCAAGTTCGGGAAGGAAATGAACGACTGCAATCAGAACATGCTCCTGATGAGGTACCCGATAATGAGGGGAATCCGCAGAATCATGTCGTTGGGTTTGTCGGGTCACTTGAATTGAATGATTTCGTTAAACTCGCAACACCGCAAAGCGTCCAAATAAAAAACGGGAAAGATTCGATAGATTGTAGAGACGTTATAATCATTCCACCAAAAGGGTCAGAAAGTGAATCTGAATATGAATTGCAGCGAAGTGGAGCATCATCTGCCCATGAGCAGCCAGAGAAGGAAAGTATATTTTTACGTGTCCAGACTTCTTATACTTTTTCTAGCTAGATCAAGAAATACTAACTATGTTATTGTATAATAGGATCGAGAAAAAGGCATCGATCCAATGGCATCCTCGGCCGACATATTTCTCGAAACTGGAGAGGGCCAACAGGCGATAGAAGCAATAGCAAAGACAAAAGTGGTGTCATTTGATCTTCAGCCCAGCCCTCGATTTTTAAATTCATTGGAAGACTCAGACTCAGATTCAGAATCGCAACCTTCAGCGTCTTCTGGTTCGACGTCACCTGTCCCGGGACACAGCCTTGACGCATATAATGAATCGGAAGTTGACTACCCTACTATTAAGTCTAAGCATGCAGCTATAGATGGTATGGCAGAACTTATTTCTGACTCAATGTTTAAAATGCTTCGTCTAATGTCTACTTAGATCCTATGGAAACCGTTTCTGTGAAGTCATATGCCTATCCATCTGATAAAGTAGATGTTGGAGACCCTAGGTCATTCTTGGATTCTCGTAAGCTTACTTAGGTCCTATGACACAGAATATAGATATGACTGACATTTCGGAATTTTAGGATATATAATACATAAACATACCGATTTTCAACCCGGGCGTGTAAGAGCATCCCCTCATCTGAGTCGACCGAACTAATAGATGCAGGTATTCAAAACCTTATGGCCGGAACCAACAGATGCTAAAACACTAGACATTAAAGATAGAACCAGAAGCAAATTCTATATCGGGATCCGTCGATTTATAATCATCGCTACCGACGAAGAAGGCCATTCCACATGCGTGTAAGAGCGTCCCTTACCTAAGATTCATTCCGCCTATGTACCTACCTATCTAACACGGCATTCTAGCCCTATCCTCACTTACGAAAGGCGAGGTTGTACCAAATCTGGCATAAATCCAAAAGCTCATGGGATCATATATAGCGTATCAGACGGCGCAAGAGAGAGAGAGCCTAGGCTACTCAAAGGGGAGCCCGAGTTGGGATTTCCTCCGATCAAAGTAGACGGCTATTTAGACGACCAACCCCTGCCAAAAGAGAGCCGAGTTAATTACGCCAAGTTTATCACAATCGAGCATAAAACAAAAATTTTCTTCATCGGGGTCATTCCATTCATGGACTTTCAGAAGGTGGTATGCGCTACCAATGAATGTTGGGAGAAGAATATGCGGAAAAGGGGATAATGATTACATAATACACAACCGATTACTAAGACCTTGTTAGGACGATTAGGTAATCTTTGATTAGCTCGGCTGGCGAGGATCTCAGAATTAGGTGACATATTAAAGAATTCGCGCAGCGTTCTCTTGTTTTGATAAAGGAATCTCTCAATTATGTAAGGGATCTAGATCCCTTGATTCATGTGGAATAATTCGACCAACGAAATTGTTGAAAAGTGGCGAAGATCGTCACTCAATAGTGCCCAGGTGGTATGTTCACTAAATCTTAGTGAAAAGCGCTATATTTTAGTGTATAGCTGCCGCATTTAGGCGTTAAAATGAAAACCACGTAGTGCACAGATGCACCTCAAGGCGCGCTCATCTTTCCAACTCTTACCTAAACTTATTCATCTATCATTATACTCCGGACTCTTTCCTTACTTTCTCACTATTTATGAATTCACATCTCTCAAATACTTTCTCCCATCTCAAAGCCTGCTCAGCCTCTGATGGAGTATCCTCATCCACATCTTTGCTAATGGAAACCGGCGTGTTTCCGTACGGCCCTCCAAATAACTTCACGAAAACTTTATTTGGAAATTCCTTTTCCAGGTCATCTTTCGTCACGCCACCAAAAGCCGACGGCCACTCAGCCCCACCATCACTCCCATTAGCGATGCCAGAGGTCACAAACTTCGCGATACTCCGACTCACCACCTTGGACAATTCTAATTGCGCGGCCGAATTATCGGCTCCCGCACCTAGACCCTGATGGTTCAGGACGTATGGGATATCGCTCAAGTGTGCGACGCGCCAAAAGGGGACGCCCATGTACTCGAAGACTGGGGTGTACCGCGTCGCGTTAAACTCGTACAAGCGCATTTTCTCAGGCTCCACACCTCCGTTCTTGACGTACTGCCACGCGAAGTCAAGGACAGGGCACGTGAACCAGATGTCCTTGTTCAACTGCGCGGCACGATAGTACTGAGCTGAGATGGACCCATCGTAGTCAGGTCTCACCATGCCCTCAAAATCCTCAAGCGGGTATAATTCCAGTAATTTGGCTTTTGTCGATTCGGAGTGGCCGGTTAGCCAGAGCCCGAAGCTTCCCAATACCTCCTCATCGGTTGAGGCGATTGGAGGGACGTACCACGCTCCTTCATTGGTTACCCAAGAAGTGATGATTGGCACCCCCTTAGAAAATTTCCCGGCTCGCATCAGCTCAGTGGGTCGGTCAGTGATGAAGTCTCCATCGTAAGTAGGATAGAAAAACGCCTCTCCGAATGGCGGGCGTGCGGCGCGGGATGCCGTGACGGAGAGGTTGGTCAGAACTTCGAAAGAAGCATCCCGCAAGCACTGAAGGGTTTCTGCAGACTGACTATCTTCATTCTTGATACACCCTACCCCTTGAGCAACTGTAGCGCTATTGTTCGCTACTAAGTCTGACATAGAATTGAAATTGAGCCCTGCAGCCCCAGACATCATCCTAAGATTACGTAAGCTGGAATGTAGACATGATCGGAAGCGGGTGATCACTCACACAGCTTGTTGGAATGGAGCATCCTGCTTCCCTTCAAACGCCGTCAATTGTAGGCTAATGTCGCTAGCCCCAACACTTTGTCCAATTGCGGTCACTTTCGCAGGTTAAACGGTTAGCAAGCCAGCGCTACGAGAAGATTCACGAAAAAGGGGCACCTACCACGCTGCGGGTCACCACCGAACTTTTCAATGTTATCACGGACCCCTTTATATCAAGATTCATTAGTACGATCAATCGCAAGTGTATAAGAGGCCTGACGTACACTCGAGAGCAGCTCGTTGGTCACGTAAGCCAGCATTAGTATGCTTCGCATCAATAAGTGCTTTGCTTGTCGCGAAACCGAAGACTATTGAAACTTGTTAGGGAGCACATGGCGTCTGGAATGGGATAGGCAACATACAGCCCAAGCGGTAGTTTATGCCAACGAAAATCAATGGCTGACCGTCTGCAGCAGCTTGTTTCACCATGCCATCTGGCTGGTACAGAACATCTGAGGCTGATCCTAGAGCATGACCGCCTATAATATCAGTCAGTCACAGCATTCTAGCTAGCATTATGCTGGATAAAAGGAATCCATACCGCCGTGTAGCCATACTATAACCGGCAACTTAGCATCCGATGCTGTGGATTGCGGTCGAACAATCCTCAAGCTCAAGCAATTTTCACTAATATTAACAACTCGGCTGGTAAAGGGAAGTATATCACCAGTCCCTTGCGGACACCAGGCTCCGGGTTGAGTGGCGCCAAGCACAGTTCCCTTCGCATGTTTGATAGGGACAGGCGGTGCAAACCGGTTCTTTCCCGAGGTATCCTCTGCGTAGAATATGTCTTGGAAATGCTCCACACCATCTGATTGGCTACCAACATATGTGACCTCTCGAACAGAGTCGAAGACAACGGGCGGGTTGTCTCCAAATGAGAATGGAAGTTTGATGCTATAATAATCATTTTCAAGTAGAAACTGACGAAATGGTTCAATAAAGACGGCAAGAAGACCAAAGGTTAGGGCACCCAGGCCGAGGAGCCATGAGATAGTTCTGGCCATTTTGATGTTGAGGCTTCAAATAGAAGCAAAGGAAAGGCTAGCGTGTATAAAATAGAAGATACAAGCTCAACTGATAGTCAACTGGTACTCAAAATATATAGACGCAAATATTTGGCTATCAAATATAGCACGATTCTTTATTTTCCAAGAATAAATCCGAAATGCGAAGCGTTCAAATATTAGGTTGTGCCTAGAACAAGGGATAGAGGAAGGGAGGATTACCTCATAGTAAGTGAAGCCCCACAACCCTCAATATCGGTACCCAGTCAATCCAACGGCACAGTATTCGTGACCCGGAACTCCGAGTAGACCGAACTATTTCGGCGTGGAAAACAAAGGAGGAAAATGACCGATCGCGTTAGCACGGATCAAAATGCATGGTGGCATGGCCGACTCGGCAGTTTGATGATTTCGAGGGTCTCAAAGACTGTATTGAAGAACTGAAAGTTTCCAATTCATATAGATCCTGAATAAATGAAATATAAAGATAGTATGAATGATCTACTGCGTATTTCCGTATTTCCCCTATTTAATATGTGCTGAGTCAGCATGTATTGCCTTATGTAATCTGTAAGTGTCTTTTAGATTGTCTTATCAGCTGATGACGGCCCGGCGCTTAGGCATTCAAAATCCACACCCCCATTCAACTCATTCATAGATCTTAAAATCCGGGGTCCAAGATATCAACGAACTGTATCTTTTATCTTCTTTAGATAGAAAACGTAGGGAAAAGGAGAAAAATGTCGGAGGAACTTCTCGAGGCTTGCAGGCAGCTAGAGAAAACCGGGACATCGCCATGCGTCGTACCAGAAGACATTCTAAACTGTGAGTGTTCTCGCTTAAAACTCATGGATCTACAATCTGACTAACTTTCATCTCAGTGATTCCTGACAGAGCATCGTTTCAAGATTTGAATGAGTTTCTGTTGAATAACGAAGCTGAAGCGGTATGAGAGTGATTTTCATGATTTATAATATGTCAACTTTTTCTACGGTCGCAAACTAAGTGAACATGCGCAGCAAGACCAAATCTCCGTCCTCCGGGCTGCATACGCCACAATCATAAAGATCGGCAAAAACACAAAAAAGCAAGAAACAAGCGATGAAGATGGGTTGAACGATGCACTTCATGGTATTGCAGATTGTATCAGTGCTCTCAGTCTGCCTATCTGCTCTAATACCTCACTGGATGAAGGTATGAGCCCTGACACCCAATAAGAAATGGAATGTCCAACTCACTCAAACTTGTTGTATAGACACAACAGACTACGCGCACCTCCGGCGCAAGGGCAAACTTGGCCTCCAAGCCATAGAACAGCTTATCAACGCCCCTATTCAAGTGCCTCTGCAACTCCGGCCTTTAGTATTACTCCGCTTGGCCGTATTCACAGATGTCGTAGACCCCTGGGCCACAGCGGAATCATCCGCGCTGGCCCGCAAGCTCTTAGAGGCTCAACTACAGACCCTAAACGAGTCTCAGATCAAATCTCTGATTGTTGAGGAAATCCTTATCACATTTGTACGTCCGCTATTCTCCAAGTCCCGATCCGCAGCTGTGACTGCATCCGGGCGCAAAGCCGAGTTCGTCGAGCCGTCGCGTTACGATACCCTGGACCGGGAGACACCCGAGACGAAGCCGTGGAAGTATGCCCACCGGTATGCTGTCACTGTCTTCTTTTGGGCGGTGGAGCATTCAGATGTAAGCTTCTATGTGTATCTATGATCTTTGATCGTACATCGTATATAGTGTACACATGACTAACCCCCGTAGGCCGCTCTCCTACAAACGCACTGGCCATCCTTCACCCCCGCGCTCCTCACCCTCCTAGACGAGTCGCACTCCAGCCTCAAAATCCGCGCCCTCCAAATATTCCGCTCATTCTGGTCGCGATGTCCGCCAAACCTAATGCAGAACACTGGCCTCGCCACTGTCTTCGAAGATGCCGTGTTCCCCGCAGTCCTCTTCCTGCCCTCTCTCACGCCAGAAGACGAGTCCCTGGAGATCCTAGGCGCGGCTTACCCCGCGCTGATAGAGACGGCCGGGCTTACGTATACTAAACACGGACCCGAAGCCGGTCCGGTATTAAGTGGGAGCGAAAAACAGCAAATCACGGAATCACAGCGCAAACTACTAGACAAGATAGTACGAGAGGGTGTTATGGTAGGATATCACCACGCGAAAGAGCACGTGCGGCTCGTCGGCCTATTCTATAAAGTTCTCGTGTGTATTATAAACGGCATGGGTATACTAGCAGTGAAACACCTCAAGGTATCGTCCCCCAATCCCTATCCATGGATGTTTACACCTGAACGCCTGTTCCCCATGAAATGCTAACTAACTGTGCGAATGATAGGACCTCGTCCCTATGGTTTCCGAGGTGATGACCGATCCCTTCGGAACCAAGCACCCGCCAACTCTTACCTCGGCAACCCAACTTCTCCAGGCCATCTTGCGTAATTGCTGGCCGCGGGTCCCGCACTACTGCAATGAGATCGCCAAGATCCTGATGCTGTGCTGGCTAAACATCGAGGATGAAGACTCGTTCCCAGATGGCAGTCCAGTTGCGAACGATCTGAAAGCCGGATTAACCCAGACCGCAGACATGCTCGCAGCTGTAATGAAAGCATCGCAAGTAGATCTTCAAGATCGCGTGGGCGTGCTGATAGAAAAGGAGCCGCAACTGCGCAACTTATTCAAAGATAGAACAGTAGCTTAGCGCAGCCCCGCAATCTCCACAGCATCCCTACCAGCAAGCCCTAGGGCATTAAGGAGACCCCACGTCAGGCGACCCCGAATCGAAAGTATCGCTCACCGGCGTATTCTGAGCCGACGATCCCTAATCGAGCGGCTGCTGTTTGAAGAGCGATTTACCTCTAAGCCACTTCCTATAGGCCTTGTATCTCTTCTTGGGCAAGTCCTCGTCCGTTACCGTCAGCGGGTTCTCTCCGACCTTCAGCAGGTCATTGTACGATTCGATATCTTCTTCCGCGCCACTCGGCGCCAGGCCTTCCGTGTGCCAGCTCCCGTGAAGATACTCTTGGTATTCAGAGGAGTCGACGTCGGGGGGTGCGTCGTTCGAGACTACTAGGGGCAGGGTCTGCGGGTGGCTGATGTATCGCGTGTAATCCTCCGTTTCCTGAGCGCTGACGGTGGGGTTAAGCGATTCTTGGACGATGTTCGCGAATGTTCGTTGCGCAGCCTTGGTTTTCTCCTGCTGTGTTTGCTTATGCCTATCGCGGTTCTCCGCTGACTCTTTCATGATGCTGTGGGGGATTGTGGGTCCCTTCTCCGGCTGCATCGGCTGAAGCCAGCGTTGGATAGATATGCCCCTGACGCTAGCCTTCTCGGTCATAACAGATTCGGAATCGTCGTCTGCGGTCGATCTAGTGGATTCTGACGGGTCAACAATCGTCACCTCTTTTTTTGCCGTGGACTTCTTCTTCTCGTGCGTTTCTCCGTCGCCTTCAGTGCGAACGCGGAAGGGACTCAAGTCATATTTGCCTTCCTGAGTCGATTTGAAGGGTATGTACTTGATAGTTGAGTTCATCTTGTACGGGAACATTTTCGGGAACGAAGATAATGTTGACGGGCGGTAATATTCAAGCCAGTAGTCGTCAAAAAATGAAACTGGCTTCGTGCCCATCTCTCCTTTCGGTGGCACAAAAGCGGGAATAGTCCGCTTCTCAAGATAAGCCGGCGTGTACCAATGGATGTAGTCGTGCTTCTGTTTCTGTGACCATGTTCGTGGATCCGCGTGATGAAGGTAGTAATCCGTGGAAAGGTCCCACAGCATGGGCTGTCCTTGAGCAAAGATGTAATTGCCGAGGAAGAGGTTGTAGGCTTCTTGTCTTTGACTGTCCATGAATGAATTGTTGTAATATCGTTTGAAGCTCTCGATCATATCTCGCGAGTGACTTGTCCACTGGTTGATCTTGCGATACGTCTCCATAGTGTTCACTAGCTGAGACCCACCATATTGAACGGCGATCGTGTCACCGTGATCGTGGTACATATGGGTGAAGAGGTTCACCGCATCTGTGTCATAGTCGATGGTTGTTTTCTCAAGAATGCCTAGGGCGTGGAGTTGATGTCCGAGAGCCCGCTTTCCAATGACGAATTGGGCAGCGTTTGTACGATCCAAGCAGTCAATGCAATTTGTTCTTGCAACACCGTTCTGCACTCTAGTCGGAGTAATCTCCCCATCACCGTTGTGGAATATGCCAGTTGTGGTGACAACGGTCTCGGCAATGTTCTCAAGTGTACCAATGACGTCCTGGTCCTTGCTCTTTGCGGCACGACTCATATCCCAAGCTTTGTGAATGATTTTATGGCCTTCGGGTAGGAATTGGTTCAAGTAATTGATTGCGTTCGTGTATTCATCCAACAATTTCGACTCTCGTGGAGTCCGCTCTCTGGCCTTGATGAGATTTAGCGCGTATACAGGTGATCCATATCGCTCAAATAGGTTATCGAAATGCAGCGCCGCTGCTGTGTAGAATGGGTCGATGAGGTTTAACTCGATTGGCGGCTTTGGAGTTACACCCATATTATCCTGTGTCCAGTGAAGAGGGATGCTTCCTCTGTGCTGGACGTAAGAGGTATACTGGGGATTCGCAAACAGCTTGGGGCCAGGAGAGTGAAAAGATGTCGTTAAAGCTTCGGCGACAATTTGCTCCGTTTCAACATCGTTTGCGACATAGCCCAAATCATTGGCGCCACGTTTCAAGAATCTCGCACCAGCAAAGTATCGCGATCGTCGTGCAATTACTGTGATATGCGCTGTTCTACCATATATAGATATGGCAGCTTGATCGATGTAACCATGTATAATTGGACGGCACCAATCGAAAGGGTCGTGAATAGCCTCTTCGGCGGGTCGGAGAAGGTGACTGTTCCATATAAACATAGAATTGTAATCGTCATATGTCGTGCCTGGCATGCCATCCAATAGAGCAATTCTCTCCCTGGTAATATTGTGCTGTAAAGTCCTGGTAATGTCGTAAGAGTAGCTATAGTAGAATGACCTCGTCAGATCGAGATTTGTGAGGATGCTCAAGAAACGCTGCTCCTCAACGTGACGAGCGTCAGTCTTGTATTTTGCCGGCGTTAAAGGGATGAGTTCAGTGCCGTCAATCTGGTACACATAGTGGCCTCCGATCATCGCAACCGTGCTCTTCTTGGTAATGAGTAGCATGTAGTATGGTCCTGTGAATTTGATGAAGCCTAGAATCCCCCACGTCGTACACCTCTGCTTGATGCCACCAGTGCCTTTATTCCCATCATCTATGGTGTTCAGCAACGAGTTCATCTCCTTCTGGGTATATATGATTTTGTCGTCGGTTATGCTTAAATCAGAATCGGAATCGTGGGTATTACGGTCGATCTTTAAGATGCGATAGCGCTTTTCGGTAACGTCTCCCCCCACAATGTAATACCGGCTTGCGGTCTCGTACAAGGTGAATTTGTGCATCTTGTAAACCGATCGAATGGGCGCTCTCTCTTCTTCAGGCGGGGTTGGTACTCTGGAAGATAAGTCGGGACTGTTTGTTCGGACAAAAGGCCTGGCTACTGCTGGTTCTTCATCGTTGTCATCTTCAACCGTAGTTCGTTTTTGCGCCTGCACGGTACGCAACAATGTTTCGCTGCTAGCGTTATTCTGCAGCAAGGGAAACGCAGGTTGTAGTGTTCTGGCCTCCTGAGATCCATTTTCGGTTGTCTCGTGGTTGGGATGGCTGGCATCGTGAGGAGATTGGCTTGGCGGTCGAGAAGGTTGGCTGTTGCTAGCCTTGACGCCATCCTGATCAATCGCGTCGGCCATCGGATCCGATTGAGGGGCTCCAATGAAGCATATTCTCGTAGTATACGGGGAGCCCTTATAAAAGGGACAGGTGAAATATGAAAGCTTGGATATCAAGTGAGACGAATGGCTACTAGGTATTGAAGGAACGGGCCGTTGACAATGAAACTGTTACCTAAAACTCAAAGTCAAAACGTCAATCTTGGGTAACTCACGTTGCACAGTACCTACTGTCGTGCTCGTGCACCACCCTAAGCAGTTTATCGATAGAAAGATAAGCTGATAACGGGTTGTCGCAACCGTGCTGGCGTGGAGCTGGTGCGGAGCAAGCCCATTTATTAAGGTTATGCTATTACATCATAGTACCCTTGATCAAGACATTCTGCGCGACTACGCGCATGTGAAAGAAAGAACAACATTGAATTTGGATCACACTCCAACTTCATCACAAAGATGCATTCAATTTGTCAACGTTCAAATTGCCACTAAGTCAAGTCCGCTCCTTTTTTATGATGACGACTAGTACGCTCATTGATACCAACACTCTTTCGGACATAACACACGTAGCTTGACAGACAACAATTTTCGCCCCCAACTCTCATAAGCCAGTAAATGCCTAGGACCCAGGTAGCGTTCGGTTCAAAATACTCAAACCAGTCGCCGGTGTGAGCATATTTCTCCGACGCGGTGTATTAAGCAGGAAATCAGTCCAGAGATCTAGTAACCATATTCCGATAGCTTCGTACATATCGTATTTAAGCCAGATCCAGCCGTATACAAGCGTGGGGAGGCCTGGTTCTCTGATCGTGGCTGCGTCGGACTGCCGTAGACTTTCCCGGGGTTTCACAAGCTGATCACTCACTTAATCACACATGAGGCACTTTCGTGCACGACATACTTAGATTGCCTAGACATGGGATATTATCAGGTTCCCACAATCCTCTATCATAAAGGCAATAGTCTGCGAACTTCATCACACATTGTGGTGTTGAAGACAAACGCCTTAGCCACACAGAATAATATGAAGCTTCATATGCTAATTAAGGTGGGACAGAATAGTCCAAGCACATTCCAAGCCCCGATGGTGAGGCGCCTCAAATTCAAGTACCAAGATCCGCTACTAGCAGTATGCGCGTGGTCAGCTAAGAGGTTCGCTAACATCGAATTGCCGGAGGTTATACTAGTATACATCAAAGCAACGAGCTGCAGGATTAGTGTTTGATTCCTTAGCGATTAAAGCAAGATGACAGTCACGATTTATTGTCGTGTATCAGCTTTAGGCATATTCCTGGTTATGGCTGAGCATATATCGACCGCCGGGAAAGCCACATCGAATCCATCGCGGTTGAAGTGTCGGTCGGTATCGAGGTAGGAGTCATACCCTAAGTACGAAGTAGCGGTCGGGATGGACTAACGCGCCAATTCCCAATCTGCAACATCCCGTTCTATGGCCGAAAGGATGGCATCCGGTTCGCTCCAGCCACGACTAGCAATTTGTATGCCGGACACCCTTTGCAGGCTGAGTTGTTCTGTATCGGAGACCCATTTCACGGGAGGTGGCTCGGGAAAAGACAATAGCATCATGATGTCGAATAAAGGTTGTAAGGGGCGTATGATCAGCCCTGTTACCAGGGCACAGAGCCTCATTCCCTTGTTCACGACATATCGAGTGACGTTAGGAATGTATGTCTCAAAAGCTGCCCAACTCGAGAGTGAGATGCTAGTGGCCTAGACTCGATTAAGCTACTGCAGCCGCGTCCGCCATAAGCGGTGAACACAAATGAATCCGTTACAGAATTCCTTCCGGAAATAGAAGTTCGCATCGGTTGTGGGCTGATGGGAATGTGATGCAACAGACTGGTGCTAGATGAAGCCGGTGAACGGCACAAGCTGTAGGTAGGTAATTTGCAAGCTGAATATCGCTGGTACTAGGACAAGAATTCCAACAGCCAATGCTACTCCTCGAACCGAAAAAAAAGGTATAGCGAAGACCACGTAGATTTCAGAAGACGCATCAATGTACCGGCACAGAATTTAGCGAAATCCAATTGTGCTCTGAGTGATGAAAAGCTCGTAACGTGATATTGACAATGTCGATGGTTCTATCACACAACCCCTCATCGAGGTGGTATGCCACCACCTTACTAACTCAAATACGGTGTGCGTAACGAAGGGAAGCTGTTTTGATTTTATGCGCCGAAGTATCCGTACATCCATCTTGACAGCCATTCGTCTATGGCTGACCGCTACTTGACAGATAGGTACCTAGTATTTGAAAACCCGGTTGACTGTGCACAATACACTGCACGCAATGCATCACGACGGCAATTGGGCTGCTCCCCAGACTGAATCTTGGTTAAAATGTTAAACGCATTTCACTGCTACGCTGCCAGCTAGCGATACTTAGCGCTCCCGACAGTCTGGATCAGTGTCTCTGATAGGTCACTTGGCTGAAATTAGAGGTGTCTTCATATGACTCCTTGACGTGTCGCTTTAACTCTTAACACAACCGACAACAGTTCTGAGGTAGATGATGCACCATTCTTCACCGCGGATTCGATACTACACTTCCGATCAGGGTTGCCGGACTGAAGAAGTTCAGCCAAGTTCCTGTCAATCTTTTGGGTAGGACTAAAATTGCAATACCTTATTTGATATCGCGAAATGTACTAGCGCACAGGAACCAAGACTCGTGGGGGTCTACACCACACCATGAAGAAGATATGTTAACATTACCTTCTGGAAGATGCAAGCCATGCTAGATCTAGGCAGCATAGGGGGATCGACGGCTGAACGTGTCCATGTGTATTTCTCGAGGCGGGGGTAGCTTGACTTTGCAACCTTCGTAGGCAATGTTGAAAACTGTGTCCTGATTGGAGTGTAAGAATATTATTTAAAGCCCTCGAGCTCGCCTGTTTTTGTATGAGTCTAAATAGGCAATGTAGGCTATATGACTTTCGCTATTATGGGCATATCATACTCATACATTTGGTTACAACCAACTAGAGTACGGAAGAAGTAGTACAAACACGTTCATTATATTTGTCTTCGAAATTCCAACCTATACAAAAATTAGTTACGAGATACCACACCATGGAAGACAAGGTAGCACATTTCCTCCATCATCAGTGAACGAACTACTCATGGTGTTCGCAGGATGAAAAAAGGGAGACCCCCGAGAACCAAAACGGAAGAAGCACAACCCCACCAGCGGATAATGTTCCAGCGCCAGGTCAGCAGCCGGCGTCAGCAGTTCAGACTTCGGAAGACGGCAACCATATACCCCTAGACCGCCCGTGGACACACCGCAAACACACCTTGAGCGATACTCTTGAAAAGGAGCACTCACCAAATGCAAAACGAGATAAGGGCGACGTTCTAGAACGTTGGTCCGCAGAGCCAATGTCAGATGGCCCATACCAGAACGTCAAGTCGGTTGCCCCCAAGACGCAAAAAAAGCAGTCTAATGCCTCCGACGATCAATTACTGAAACAACCATCACCCATCAGTGAGACAGCCGCGACATCAGGATCGACGTAGAGCAGGTCGGGGAAAGGGAATAAAGCGTGGAACGGAAAAGGTTTAACCCGGATTAGACGAGTATAGAGAACATGGTCTCATATGGGATATATTGATTAAAGGATCTAATTCTATAATGCAGGGACCGCGAACTCTACTGGTTCTCGTTGAGCTTCCCAAGCTAGCCAGTCAGATCTGGTAGTCCTGTACCTTATTAGCACACCCCAACTCCAATTAAATAACTGAATAAAAACTTACGGTAATAATCCCATCGCATTGACCTTCCACACCCCAACAGCCAAAGCCACCATCTGCATGACGACATAGGCCAACTTCGCTTGTATAATCTTTCCCTTGTTGCTTTCGCTCTCGAACCTTTCGAATGCCTGGTTCGTGGCGATGATGCCCATGATAGGATTCTTGAAAGCCATAAATACCATCATTATGCTGAAAATCTGTAGAGAGTTGCCCGACATATACATCATGATAGCTGTCATGGGCAAGTTCTTGACGGGAGCGAGCGCCACTTCCCATGCCTTCTTTAACTTCAACGTGTCCATCTCCTCGGGGGTCGGTTGCTTTCGTGGTTGAACTTTGGTCTCTTTCGCTTGTTTCTATACACTCATCAACATTTATCCCATCACATAAATACCTATGCAGTATGTCTGTACCTTTGAGACCGTTGATGGGTAGCCAGGCGGATCGGGTATGCTGCCAGCTGAGCTCCTGGGCTTACGCGGATTTTGCAGGTCGGCTACCCATGTAGGGACGGAAAGGCTGTCCGACGCCATCTCTACTAGCCGAACCAGTTCTTCTTGGCAATTGGCCTATTTTTTATTAAAGATGTCGCGTGTAGTATATCGTTGTATAAGCTTCTCTCATGTCGATGGTGATGTTATGACGAAGTTGATGAATGTACAATTCCTGATCCACTTTAACAGCTTTCCGTCATTTTGGGACAAGCTGGAAGAAGCTGACAAAGCCTCGTTTAATGAAAATCCGCCTATTTCACTATATCTAAAACGGTTAAGCCGATCCACATGGTCCGTGTCACCCGAAAGACAAATCCCTGCAAGTCGCAACGGAAGGTCCAAACTTTCCACCTTCAGGGGTTTCGAACATTATTATTTCTTGCCTTAATGGAATTGAACGGAGGGGCCGACAAACTTCCTCTGAATCCCATGTCTTGTTGACATTGATGATGTCGCCATCCGAGTCTATTCGAATCTTACTTTGTCATCTAGATCGACGGTGAATTGTAATATTGTGTTCATTCTACATTCTACCAAGAGCCGGGATCAAGAACCGGCGCGCATCGCGTTCGACCGCCCCATCCAATACCGCCTGTTGTTCTCCCACCGTCGTCCGCCGTGAATCCTTGCGATTGGATGGTTGCATTTATAGGTGTCTTAAAAGGATACAGTAGCTGTACGCTTTTAGTCAATCCAATTCTATTCCAGAATCCTTAGCATTGGCAATCCCTAGCTCTCTCTTTGCGTGAGGGGTAAATGCCAGCTCGAGTGCTATTTGCTTCCTTGCTTACACCCTGTTGCTGTTATTGCTAGGCGCTTTATCGATCTCGAATTCTCCTATTCAGCCAACCAGCCGACATATCGAAAGACACCAAAGAGGCAATTCCGACAAACACAAGCCCACGTTATACCACCATGTCGAGCTCCCAAGGCGGAGGGGACTCGAAGCTGTTCGCTCGAGTAAGCGCATTATTCTTCCTTTATACATACCATATTTAATCTTCCCACCTATCGTCCGGCCGTAACTATCCCCTTGTATCCCAACCTGTTTGTCGCTTTCATTTCCATTCCATTTCCATTTTGATTATATGCAAGATATCACAGTTCGCCGAAGCGCCTCCGTCTTGACGATTATCTCATAAAGGCACACGTTTCGAGCCGCCCTCCAGCCCAACGTCCCTCGTCCCTTCGGGGTCATCAAAACACACTATGACCCCACCTACATCTCCTGTCGCGCATGATGGCCATGTTTTTAGCATACATTCCACCGGACTATGGCTTACGACCGATGACTTTGCAGGGGAAAGTTGCCGAGCTACGACTCGAGTTGAACAGCGGCGGAAAGAAGGATAAGAACTTTACTCAGAAGAAGATCGCACTTAAGAAGATCGTCGCCAACATGACTATGAGCAATAATGAGATGGTGTCTCTATTCCCTGACATAATAGGGTGCATGCATATCCAGAGCTTAGAAATCAAGAAGATGTACGCTCACGTCGATCTAAAGTCAAACCTAGGGGGATGCTTATAAGAATTGTGCAGGTGCTTCTTGTTCCTAGTCAACTACGCGAGAATGCGCCCTGAGATTGCGATCAAAGCCATACCATTCCTACAGCATGTAGGTACTGCGACGGAACACGTCTTCATATGACACAGGCAATTGATGCTTTATAGGATATGGATGATACGAACCCGTTAGTCCGAGCCTTGGCCCTTCGAACAATGTCCTACGTTCACGTCAAAGAATTCGTCGAAGCTACGGTTCCCCTCGTCAAACACCTACTCCGAGACGCCGATCCTTACGTACGAAAGACAGCCGCTTTCTGTGTCGCGAAACTGTACGATCATGATAAGTACATGGTCGAACAATCCGACCTCATAGATAGGCTGAATCAGCTTCTAAGAGACGATAACCCTACAGTTGTCGCGAGCGCGTTGGCTGGCTTGATGGATATATGGGAACGTAGTGATTCTATTAAACTCACTATCGACTATAGCAATGCCTCCAAGATGGTGGCAATCTTGCCGGACTGTTCCGAGTTTGTAATGCCATACCAAGCTACCACATACACTATCTAACATGGGAATAGGTGGGGTCAGACGTATATCCTTGAGGCGTTGATGTCCTATGTACCTCAAGAATCAGGGGAAGCTACCCTGTTAGCCGAACGCATTGCGCCGCGGTTATCGCACTCGAATTCGGCCGTAGTGTTGACCTGTATTCGAGTCATCCTATACTTGATGAACTATATCGCCGACGAGAAACAAGTATCAGCATTATGCCGAAAATTATCTCCGCCATTAGTCACATTACTTGCGAAAGGGCCAGAAGTCCAGTATCTAGCTCTAAGGAATGCGCTACTCATACTCCAAAGGAGACCCGATGTTCTCCGTAATGATATCCGCGTATTCTTCTGCAAATACAATGATCCGATCTACGTCAAGGTTACGAAACTTGAACTGATCTTCATGCTTGCGAATGAGAAGAATATCGACGAAGTATTAACCGAGCTTAGGGAGTACGCGACGGAAGTCGACGTTCATTTCGTCCGGAAAGCAGTGCGCGCCATCGGAAAGCTGGCTATTAAGATTGAACCAGCAGCAAGGTCATGCATAAATCTACTACTCGAACTTGTAGCGACAAAGGTCCCCTATATCGTTCAGGAGGCAACTGTGGTCATCCGAAATATCTTCCGGAAATACCCCAATCAGTATGAGTCAATTATCGGCACCTTGTGCGAACATTTAGACTCTTTGGACGAGCCGGAGGCCAAGGCGGCAATGGTGTGGGTCATCGGCCAATATGCGGCGCGAATCGAAAATAGCGATGTCTTACTCGAAGATTTCTTGTACTCGTTCGCGGAAGAGCCCGTAGAAGTGCAACTAGCACTTCTTACAGCCACTGTTAAGCTATTCATCCAGCGACCTACCAAGGGCCAGGACCTTGTCCCCAAAGTGCTCAAATGGGCCACCGAAGAAACCGATAACCCGGACCTAAGAGACCGTGCATACATGTACTGGCGACTCCTCAGCACAGACATGAACGTGGCAAAGCAAATGGTTATGGGCGAGAAACCCCCCATCACGGCCGAATCTGAGAAGCTCGACCCCCAGACACTCGAGGAGATGTGTCTCAACGTCGGCACACTAGCCACCATCTATCTCAAGCCCGTGCAAACCGTCTTCCGCAGTGCGCGGCCCCGCCGACTCCCGGACTCCCCCGCTCTCCAAAAACATGCCCTATCAACCTCTACCAACCTCTCCGCTTTCGAAACACAGAAAAGCCTCAGCGCATTCGGCATGGGCGGACAACCCGTCTCCGTCCCCAACGCCGGGAATCGCGGCCAAGAAAACAACAGTAGCGGCAACAACAGTATGGCCAATGCGGTTAACGACGCGGACGCGTACTTTGCGGGCATAGGAAGCCAGCAGATGGCCGCTATGGGGATCCACGAAGCGGGCGATAGCTCATTTGGCGGCGCTGGGACCGAGGCCTCGTATGTCGTTAACCAGTACGCTCCGCAGCAAGTATTTCAGCCTGCTCAGGGGGTCGGGAGTAACGGGGATCTGCTGCTTTTGTAAATTGCCAAAGCAGTTCATAATGCCTCAATCCTTAGCAAGATCGCATACGCACTTACATACTAGCATATGCAGAAGTAAGAGAATATGAGAAGGTGAGAAGTACTAAATGATACGATACGATAGCTCAAACTCTAGCATAAGTCTAGATAAAGAGGGGACGGGGAGGCGAACGAGCCGTTGGAAGTGGAAGATTGCTCAGTCAGTGTACGTAAATAAGCCGATATCCATGGCATTTGTCAGACTAGAATACCTTACCTAGGAAAAAGGGGAAAGAAAGAAATAGCCCAGGATATTAATGATACTATCCGTTGTATATCAGGTACGGCTCTCCAGTGCTGGTACCTCTCCACCTCGGTAATTGAAAATCTCGCTCGGCATCAAATCACCGATCATATCACTCACTCTAGCATATCCGGCATATCAGAACCACTCATCAACCAGGGGCAGGAGTCTCGTTGCAGCGCATTGCATATGCACATCATAAAGGATCTCGCATAATCTAAATGGAGAATTCTTGGAATTATCAGGTAAGGATTATCTTGCATCTCTTAGCGAGTGATAAGTGACAAGCGAATCAATTATTATGATCTGCAACAGACAGAAGACAGAACGTCGCCTTATGATTTTGCGGCTCTCAACTCCCAAGAAATCTCGAATCATAGCTCTTTTCCCTTTTTTCCCCTCCCTTAGACCTTAGGCACCAACAGCTAGTTCCCTTCCGCAATCAAATGTCAATTATTACCACCCTCCTATTCATGTCTCGCCTTGTAAGGTTGATAGAACTAGTGGTCCGGTGTGGCTATAGCCATATTCGAAATATGCCCTGGGTAATGTCGAGTTTTAGTGCTCGCAATGCTTAGAACGGGTAGACTTAGGGTCGTTGTCTCGCTTCAGCCCGTTGACGGCCCAAGTTCCTGCGCAAATCGCACATGTCAGAGCCACCATGGCCCACGAGAAGCGAAGATTTGGCTGTACACGGCGACCGGCATTCGTACCGACTGGTTTTGGAGCAATTGGGGCTGGAGTGGCCGGGGTAGGATGTGCCGTAGGTGTATGCACGATCACAAAAGTACTGGTGACAGCGTGAGGTCCCGTGTACGATGGGGTAATTGTCGTGTAAACGTAACCTGGGCTGCTGTGCACAGTGTCGGTTGGAACTGGAACTACCATCGTCGTAGTGGATGGACCGACAGTTGGTAGTGGAAGTGGCAAGGTCGGCTGAGATGGAGCGACAGTTACCACCGTCTCATTTGGCACCGGTACTTCTGTGGTTGGAGCAGGCTCAATGACAATAACTGTTGCACCATTTGTAGAGGTGCTTGGGTCAAAAGTAGAAGACCAGACCTCCAAGGAGATAGTCACGGTAGGCGGATCTGGCAGCGTGACAAAGGTTGGATTGACAATAGCAGGAAGTGGTGGGTTTCCATAACCGCCAGATGGTAACTCCGTTGCTTGGGTTGGCTGAGGGGGACTGCCGTAACCACCAGGAGGTGCGTTTGTTGGTTCAGATGGTACATTCGTTGATCCGGAGGGAACGTTAGTCGGACCGGATGGGTTGCCATAGCCACCATTGACAGGGCCAGATGTGCTAGATCCATATCCGAAACCATAGCCGTCATCATAGTTCTCGCGAGGAACGAGTTCGGAGTTTTCATTCTCAACTAGATCTTGATACAATGGAATCAGATCCTCAGGGTCCACATCTCCAGGCCACTCAAGGTAGAGGGGAGCTAGGTCATTCTCAGGGATTGTGGTCATGATAGGGCTGTGGATATGTGAGGTGACAGTTGAAGATCCAGCTGGACGACTAGTATCATCACCAGAGCGAGTTGGATGAACAGAAATCGACGTGGAGGTTGCAGCGACAATACTGGCCTCCTGGATAGTTCGAAGTTGGGGAGTTGGGACCTGGCGAATCTTAGTGACTCTGGACACTGTGTGAAGTGGACCAGACACGATGCTCTCCGAAAGGTTGCTGGCAGCGATGACAGCTTCAGTCCCTTGCTTGTTGACAACTTTGACGACAGCGGAATTAGCAATTCCGTGGCACGACGCCATGAGGCAGACCACGAAGGCCTTTGCCGAGACACACATGATGGCTGTTTTACTCGCGATTAATTAGTATTGGTGTTTAATAATGTGATCTTCAAGAACCTGTCGGGGAATGAATGGGACGATTGGCGAGAGAAGGGGAAGTGAGGAGAAGAATGTGTCGAGCCGAGTAAATAGAAGTGTGACGCGAGGAGTTAGAAATCGAATCTTAATTTCTTTTCCGTCACAGAAGTAGGAAAATTTCCAAGGTTTGCTCCTGCTGAAATGACTTATGCAACACCTAGGAAGGAACTGGATAGGTACACTACCACCAACTTCACTGCCCCAAGGAAATCACGTTGGAACATAAACGGTAGTTACATTGTGCTCCTACTGTAATTAAGTGGTAATTGCTGGGCATTTAGGTAGGAGGCACCTAGAGAGATACACAGTAGCTATGTATCACTGGAGAGTAACCGCAACCCCCCTACCAATCTACGATCCATGGATGCTATTGTCGTTGCCTAAATATCTGGAAAGTATAAGCATATTTAAATGTTCTACTACGCTGAAACTTCCAATGTACACAGTAACTGTAGCAAGAGTAAAAGTCCGTTTGTCAGGGGGTACAGCGTTGAACATGTTGGCATCATTACATATACACCATATACAGTACGATATGGACGACATTTCTATACACAATACAATAGATCGGTCTCGTAAATACATAGAGTTGGGTTTTTATGGAAGAAATATCTGGCTAGCAATTTGTTCCTACATGTCTCGTACATGCTTCAGCTAGTTCTTATATCCTCTGTATATTGTAGCATAGAATCAAGTGACTATGCCTATCCTCTATATAGCATGGGACTACCTATATAAGCTTATTACACCAAAATAAGAGCGATATCAAACATGTGGCACGACCGTGTCTGCTGACTCATCGTAGCGGTACTCGGGCCCACTTACCCTTCCGGGCTTTGTTTGCCCCGGCTGCCTCCCGTATGCCCGAGCTCTGAGGGTTATTATCTCGTGCGATTCTAGTGGGAAAAAATTGACGTTTCCGGCATACCTAGGTACTGCTGGCATGCTGGAATGCAGTCAGCAGCACCGGGCGCCGGTCAACGACCAGCGACCGACGTACGGTGACCGTTTCGATATAGATACTCCTCACGTTTCACGTATTCAATAATGTAAATATTCCTAGCCTAGGTAGTTATGTACATGGCATCAAGGCGTGGGCTGAATGCGAAAAGCAACCAACGCGAACAAAGCCCCGCCCCGCCCGCGCCTCCCTAACCCCTTACTTCGACTTTCATCGTCGACGTCTACTCCGCATTTTCTTACCTTCTCGTCTTCTCTCCCGTCCCATTCGTGTCGCGTAGAAATTGCCATGGCTGTCCTTCAAATCTTTGTGACGATAGTGCTTTTGGTCGCCCTGCTGACGATCGGAAGTGCCATACGCCGTCTGTTCTTTCACCCCTTGGCTCATATCCCTGGCCCGAGACTGGCGGCTCTCACCTGGTGGTATGAATTCTATTTCGACGCCATTCAACCCGGCCGATATGTCTTCAAAATCCAGGAGCTGCACAAACGATACGGTAAGCCCGATAGGTGCGCACGTGCAGTTCACAGCGCAGCATTCACTGATCTACCCACCTTGCAGGACCAATCATCCGGGTCACCCCGGACGAGATTCACATCTCCGATGTTGGATTCCTCGACACCATATATGCTCCTTCGTCGTCCCCGAGAGACAAGTATGAGTACCAACTGAGATCTTTGCGGGTTCCCGGTGGAGTTGGCACTACTCCCTGTCTTGAAGTCCATCGCAAACGACATGAAGCTCTGTCTCCATTCTTCAGCAAACGCAATGTGCTCTTCCTTGAGCCGACGATTACCGACAAAGTTCAACAGCTTTGCCAATTACTTTTGAAGCATGCCTCCGAGCAGATGCCGGTCAATCTTTCAGATCTCTTCTTCGCCTTCTCCAATGAGTAAGATCCCTTCAAATTCGGACGGAACGATGAATGGTCCTAACAGAGGCTAGTGTTGTCAATAACTTCTTGTTCTCTCAGAGGACAGACACGCTTTCGGATAAACAGAAAGCCGCCGCATTACGCCATAACAGCTACCAGCTCATGATGGGAAGTCATCTCAACAAGCACTTCCCGTTTATTCCCGACTTCCTAGAATCTCTCCCGAAATCCATTAGTAGGCCTATGATGCCACCTGGATTGATTGATATGCTAGACCTATTTGATGTATGCGTTGCCCTGAAAAGTATTGGCATGGTGTTCTAATACGAGAGACGCAGCGAGTCCGAGCCGAATTAGTAGGAATCATCAAAGCGAAAGCTTCTGGAGCCGGTAGCGATTCGTCGAGTGCAGAATCTGTATATTATAATGTGCTCGACAATCCTATTTTGCCCGCATCAGAGAAGGCCTTGCTCCGGCTAGAGCAAGAAGGTGCACTTCTGGTTCTCGCAGGAACGGAATCACCAGCCAAGTCCCTCAACATGATATTCTACCACCTGCTGGCCAATACACAGATCATGAGCAAGCTACGGGAAGAACTCAGCACCGTCCCACAACCAGCGTCGTGGACCCAACTTGAACGACTGCCGTATCTCACCGCGGTCATCGAGGAAGCTCACCGTCTATCCTTCGGTGTCACGGCCAGAACAGCACGTATCGCTCGAGAAACACTCATATACACCCCTACATCTTATGCAGCTTCCTCATCGAACACGGGAAAGTCCTTCAAGATTCCCGCCGGTACTCCCATGAGCACAACCACCTTGAGCGCCCATACCGCAGAGAGTGTTTTCCCCGACCCGTTCGTCTTCGATCCGGAACGCTGGCTCGGTGATGAGGGCCGCAAGCTCCAGAAATACCAAATGTCCTTTAGCAAAGGCAGCAGAAAGTGCCTTGGCATCGAGCTGGCACGTGCCGAGATGTATCTAGTGACTGCAGCGCTGGTTCAGGGCTTTGATATGAAATTGTGGAAGACTGAGGCGAGCGATGTGGCATTTGTTCACGATTATCATGTTTCAATGCCGAGCGCTGAGTTCAAGGGGTTAGAGGCTACGATAACTACCCTGTGAGGAAATACAACATGGTTTCACTGGTTAAAATACTCATCACTTAGTAAAAAGGGGCGCGTCTAAGTGATGGCTATCGGCTTCGGGGGCGGCGATTTTATCGGGAACGAGTGCGTAAAAGTGTTCCTCCTTTGCAAATATTATGCGTGAGATGTGATTTTTCAACAGGAGCCATCGCTTCTGTCTGACGAGTAGAGTAGAGAAGTGATTCGTTTTTATGTCAATATTATCAAACTATGGTTAGGCAAGTGTTATATAACTCTGCGGATATTTTCATATAAATTTTTTCTCAGATCTTTTTAGTTTCTCTCAATGCTTATATGATAATTTTGATGTTGTTTACTAAGATCGGGAACTGCGGACCGAATTTCGGGTGGACGAACGGGAGTGGTGCGAAATCGGCCTCGGTAAAGAAAACCGGTGGCTTGCGGGGATGGTAGGCTTGCCGCCCGAAGGGAATGGACAATGACCTGATTATATGTCATAAACCCACTCGTGAAGGTAAATATCAATTTCCAAACTCATCTACTTGAGTCGAGGCATCTCTACATATAGTAAGGCCAAAGCTTGTAGTTTCATATCATATAAGGAGTTTAGCTTAGGCCTTGCATGCGTTGCGTACCTTGGTAGTCGTTCTTAGGGCTAATTCGATTGTATACCTACCTAGTATCAACACATGTGATAGGTTAAGTAAGGGAGACTTAGTTCCGTCAAGCTCTGTCAGTCTCTATTTCTGAGTGGAACTTATCGACGTGTTTCCGCATGAGAAAGACTCCGGAATGCAGAAGCAATTGCGGAAGATTCCATTTAGGTGAGCATTAGTCTGGGTTAGGGGAAACGCCAGACTGCCTTGCCAACGACGAATGAGCGGTGTAATCAGGTGGCGGGGTGCTAGGGTACTCGAACAACGACCTACCCAAGTAGTAAAGATTGAAAAATGGTGGCAGTTCCTGTGACGGGTGATCTTTGTGCATGCATATAAATTTAAGCAGGGGTCAAGTGTCTATTGGGTTTCTGTGACGTCGTCGCGGATGTGAATTGAATCCAACTCCTTTATACGTCACATCTCGCGGGAAGACCCAGAGAGGTTAATCCTTGAAGAGAAGATGACTATCCGAAGGGAAAATTTCCGGAGACGGTCTTATACACCTAAAATGTAAAATCTGGAACTCGATAGCTCACCACCAGTTCACCATCACACGTGCATGTGCTCCCAATCGACCAGCGACAGAGCGGGAGGAGATAGTGGAGTGTGGGGAAGAGAAGACTCCAAATGGTGGCGCCAAGGCGGGGGAGGAATGCGGGTACCGTGCCGAGAGAGGAGGGAGATCCAATCTATCTTCAGCTCGAGTGGCCATTTCGAGATAATGATCGTACGTAAAACTCAAATACTTCGATGCAACTCTCTGCAAGCCTTCCGATAAGTGACAGTCTTGACGATGTGCGCTTTTCTCACCGGTTATTCGTATTAAGAAAACCGTTGAAGAAGCCGTTGAAAAAGCCGTTGAAAGCATCGATGCGTGTCTCTTAAATCAGTCATGTTTGCGATTGTTCGGATGGATACGACCCTGTCTCGAATGAAACTCGACTTTTGAGGTGAGTTTTATGGCAGATAAAGGCGTCTGGAATTCGCCTCTTTCCCTGTAAGGTAGTAAGATCCGAGAATTGGTTATCTCCATATTATTACCAGTGCCACAATCCGGGGTTTTAAACAGGTGAACTGGCTGTGATGTTAGCATTATCCTTACCTTGTTAGTTTGCATGATTTATAAAAGAGAAAAATGAGTAGTTTGAGGTGATTAAGGCGTTGTGTAATTATGTTGTGTTGTCTTTTGGGCAAACTAGGAGTTGTTGTTAAGGTTTGTAACTTGGAACTTGAAATGGTGTTGATGCAAGAAGCCCTGAAGTACTTTGGGACGCGATGGATCTCTATTTTTACTAAGGTTAGGGGCTAGGTTTCCCGCATAGGCCACTAAGAGGTCAGTGTAAGGTCCAGCGTAGGACTATTGTCGCTAGGAAAGGTAATAGCAACCTGAACGACCTGAAATAAGGGGCATCTAAAACCACCTAAACCGCAAGAGCAACCCGGCAACCCCAGGACCCAGCTGGCGACAGCCCAGAAGGCCAAGTCGATCGTCCATTTCATTCGTGGTTTCCCGGGTTGGTTTTGGATTTGGTTTCTCGAAAAGCGAATAATCGAGTAGTTGCTATGTCGTATTGTTAATCCGTTAGATTGGAAACTGTGACTCGATTTTATTGTTCGTTGTTAGTAGTTGGACCTGGACTGGACTGGACAGTGTGGACTTGACTTTTAGACTTGGACATTGTTCGATTGTTCCTTTTTTCTTCCAACAACCACTGGTCCAAAATCCTGTCAATCCTGCCAATCCAATCCGCCAAATCCGAATAATAACATCATCACCATCTTTACAATTGTATCACTAGCGGCGACTGGTCGACTCGTCGCTGCACTGCATTTCCTGCATTAACTTGAAGCTTTGGTCACTCGTCATCATTGTTTCTCAACTTTTCCCATTTTGCTACATGACTACGAGAATCTTGGAACTAATTCGGCAATCTCCTTAACACCATTCACGCAACGTTCAAGCCACCGTACTCGTTTCATCTTGCGTGCTTTCCATGGCAGGAACCGACGAAGGCGACAAATCATAATCAAATATTTCCCAATTGCACTTTCTGTATTCAACAAACTCGTGTTTAGTATTTCGGCAATCCTTGAACCCGAGTGCATCTCGCGAGCCGACGAAAAATATCCACCATTTATTTTCCGATCACTGTACCCCGTCTCGTTAATTGCGCGCACCCGTCAGCAATCCGTACGACTCGACGTGTCGCGATTGTCCGCCCTTCGTTTCGTTGCAATTAATCATGCCGGACGCGAAATCCCCTTCTGCCAGCGGAGATCAGGGAGCTAGAGAAGAAACACTGCCAGCAATCCAGCCCGTCAGCGACGTCGAGATGGAAGACTTATCCAAGACTGAACCTAAACCTGCCAGTCCAGAGACCAATCCGGATGCCTCAAATACCGAAGATCAAGACACCGAAGCCGCGCCTACCCCGATACCCGTACCAGATAAGGACCCTCCTGCAGGGGAGTCAACGACGACGAAAATCCGCGGAAAGGCTCCTGCTAGTGACGATACACACGAGCTTACAATAGACCCTGTCGATTCCGCCAATAGCCCAGCCGGAGGCAATGACTTAGCAGTTGACATCATGCTTCTCTTGACCTCTGGTGCGCGCCATCCTTTTCGAATCGACGAAAAGTACTTATCGAAACGCAATGTGACTGTGACTGGCAAGACGGAAGACGGCAAGATGGATCCATTCAGCATCACAGTCTACACATTAAAGGAGCTTATTCTGAGAGATTGGAGGAAGGAATGGGACAGTCCGCCGCGAGAACCCAGTGCCATAAGACTCATCCACTTTGGCAAATTGCTTGAGGACCGTAATCAACTCAGCCGTGAGTCAACAATTCTCATTCATGCGATTTTCATGTCATTAGTTTAAGTTGCTAACCGAGTATTGTTCAGACTACCATTTCAGCCTTCAAAGAAACGTCGTTCATATGACCGTCAAGCCCCAGGATTTGATAGACGAAGAGGAGGCAGCGAAGAAAGTCAAAGATTCTGGGAGTCATCGTGGTCGCAGTGGATGCTGCGTCATCTTATGATCTGGCGCTCGAGTTTTCGAGGCCACTTGACAAACGAACTACATTTCGATGCGGCGGCATCACATCCTGTTCTTAGAACCGCCCGAATGATTGGGGCTAAATATAGGCAAGACGGGCAATTGGCATCTATGTGTGGAAATGACTGCGGATTCTGGGCATAGGGCGGCGTGATAGGTCTTGATTTTTTTCCTTTAGCAGCAGAAATTGAAGCAGGCGATTGGGACGAAGCTATTGCTATAGTCAATGTAAGGTAAGATAAGAATTCTTTCCAAATGTGCCCCAGGAGCATGGATACCACGAATAGCTCGAAGGGGGGGGGGGTAAGGTCGGGAGGAATAGCGACTGCTTCTCGTTTGCTCTTTTTTTCATATAGCATCGGAGAACGCAGCCGATATCTGGCGTACTATGTTGTGTTTATAGTATTTGCACTATACCGGTCATATTGACCATATAAACGAATAATGTGGTATATTGTAGCCACTGTCTATACAATGATTGCTGTTGTTTTCACTTAATAGAACGAGAGATGTCATTGAGAATTGCCACGTGGTTCAATGCTCTTAGTTTTTCTATTCTAATTATCGTACGAATACGAAGTAGAGCCCAAATCCACGGCTACCGAACTCAAAGTGATGGACACTTGAATTAGGAATAAGATGGAGTCACCCGACTGACTAGTTGACCACCATCTTGCACCATCGCCTGCACCATCACGACGTAAAAACGAATGGATCATCCATAATGCCATCGTCCTCTAGATCTTCAACTTCCTCTCCATCTCGTCATGCACACCAACAGTGGTTCGCTGCTCCTCGCCCGTAAACACATCCTCCCAATCGATTCTCGCCTCGCGTCCGCGCAAGATGTCCTCGTGCACGCTGCGGCCGCCTCCCAGGGCTAGAGGCCGCCACTCCCCGTCCCGCGCTATCTTCAGCTCCATGCCCCGACGGATCGGCTCCGCCATGCCGAAGGTGCGGCGGAGCGACTCCATCCGCAGAGATTCTTGCGTCGACTCCCAGGCCTTGAGGCGGGCTTCGAGGGGGTGGCGGGATGCGGGCGCTTTGGGGATGCTGGAGGTATCGGAGGGCCCGACGCCGTGGCGGAGGGTGTCGTGGACGCCTGGGGCCGAAGGCGCGGAGGTGTTCACGGCTTTGAAGGTGCTGGTGTGGGAGGTGGGGGGGACTATGCGCATTGACTGTTGAGGGATGGTTAGTATATATGTTCTGATGATTGGGGTGGTGTTTGTAGAGGTGCGTGGAATCGTAGCTTACCATCTTTGCGGTTGGATGTGGTGACTACTTCTGGTTTGTTGTTTTAAGACCGTCGTGATTTTGGGGAGGGTTTTGCGAGTGTTTAGTTTGTCAAGTGACAAAAATCGGTAATTTGACCGTGACGTGATGATGTTTGGTGGACCGTGGATTGAGCTTCTGTTCTTGTGAAGGGAAGCTGGAGCAGGCTGCTAGGAGCTTCGTGTTTGTATTTGGTAGCTGGAGCCTTGCCAAGGATGGAGGTGGAAGTAGCCCACAGGTGGTCCCTGCACTCAACGGGCTGAACGGGTAAGTTACGTAAGGCTGGCAGGGGTCAATTTAGCGTGAGCCTCGTTAACCCCGATATATCGGGGATTTGAGGGCCGTGATCTAATACGTCAATTGTCAAACCTCAAGTTGACTCACTCAGAGAACTCTAAAATGTAAATATCGACTAGAAAATATCCTATTTTTACTGTCATGTTCCAATTGACATCATGCGGTTCAACTCATTTCGTCCGCCGGTGATAAATATCGTCTTAGGCACTTTTTACCGTCATCATCCCGGCACAAGTTCTGTTCATCCGAACCCGGCTCTTTTCACAAAATTGAATTTCACATTGCCTTCTACTGCCGAGCAGTCAACACATTGGTATATTGTTGGGCCATCTCTAAGTGGGAAGACAACATTTTTAAAGCTGTTAAGAGGTGACCACATTTGCCATCCTCCGGCTGCACGAAGCTATCCTTATTTATCTACAGATGAGGTGCCTCACAGATTAAGGGTGCCGGAGAAGGCTATACAGTATGTAGGATTCAACAACGATGGTTTATCTTCCAGTATTACCACTTCGGCATATCTGTCTGCTCGATATGAGTCGAAGCGTGAGAACACCGATTTTTCTCTCAAGAACTTTTTGCTGGGCAATACCGAACTCAATCCTCTAAAGCGATCACCCGAGGATGAGCTGAAACCAGCCTTCTTCAACAAAGTAGTGAGAGATTTGCGACTTACTCATTTACTGGACCTCCCGTTCACATTTCTGAGCAATGGACAAGGACGAAGAGCTAGGATTGCAAGGGCTCTTTTGTCTAAGCCGGAGGTTCTGTTACTTGACGAGCCATTCATGGGCCTTGACCCTCCTACGGTAGCTGGGTTGAGCCCGCTCTTACATGGTCTGGCAGATACTGCTAGCCCAAGGTTGGTATTGAGTGCAAGGCCGCAGGATCCCATTCCTGAATGGATTACGCATTTGGTGTATTTAAGAGGCGATTGTCAGATAGGGGCAATCGGAGAGAAAGAAGCTGTATTGGAAAAACTAAGACAATACGTTCGGCAGGTATGGAACGGGATATCAAAGGAAGAGGAGAACCTGCCGGTGCATAACTTGGTGCACGTAGGTAGAACGCTGACTGCCGATGGCATAGACGGAGAGCCACTGATGGGCGAAGAGGCATTGAAAACCAGCGAATCGCCGATTATTCACGATACAACCGTACCTAGAAACATCGGGGAGCCCATAGTGGAGATGGACGGGTGCAAAATACAGTATCGTGGTAAGGTTGCACTTGGAAACTGGGTACAAGAGATCGATGGGAAAGAGAAAGAGGGTCTCGTATGGACTGTGCGGCGAGGAGAGCGATGGGGTATCTTTGGCCCTAACGGATCCGGCAAAACAACCATCGTATCTCTCATCTGCTCGGACCACCCTCAGACCTATTCACTACCTATCAAGTTGTTTGGGCGAAGCAGATTGCCAGAAGCTGGCTCAGATCAACTGCCCTTGACGTTTTGGGACATTCAAGCCCGGATTGGGCACTCTAGTCCCGAGATCCACCAACACATGCCCCGAAATCTTACGGTGAGACAGGTTATCGCAAATGCATGGGCCGACACGTTTCGCTCCAAGGCTGTACTCGATGAGCAGGCGAAAGAGAAGGTTGAGGCTTGTTTACGATGGTTCGAGGCTGAGTTGAACCCGGCTCACGTAAAGACGCCGAAGCCCGAGCCTGGATCTGATGTACAAAAGAGCTCTGACCTACAGTGGGCGGATCACTATATGTTCGGTGAGCTGTCCTTCTCCGCACAGCGGGTCGCATTGTTCCTGCGAGCAATCGTCAAGAACCCGGATATTGTTGTTCTAGATGAAGCATGCAGTGGCATGGATGATGGCGTCCGGAACCGCTGTCTTCTCTTCCTCGAGTATGGTGAGACAAAGACGTATGAGAAGCACGACGACGGCTCGGAAACGGTTGTCGAAAGTGACGCATCAAAATCAGGCACTGTCAAAGTGGGAGGCCTTAATGATAAACAGGCTTTGATATGCATAAGTCATATTAGAGAGGAGATACCTGACTGCATTAGAGAGTGGATATGTCTGCCTGAAGCCAATTCAGGACTACCTGCTAGGTTTGGGGTGTCTGAAGCGCCTCTGGGTCGGGACGAAAAGAGCTGGAGACAGATATGGGGTATGTAAGTCTTGATCTACGGCGCTACTATATAAATAAATGTTTGGTCCCTTTTGGTCCCGAAATACGTGGCATTCCGGACACACGTTTGATAGGTCCTGTGGTGGATTGTGTATATCTGCTTGAGATTATCTGCATTTCATCTGCATTGGCGGAGAGGGTTGCGCGAGTTAAGCAAGAAATATTATGGATTGTATGGATAGCCATGGATAGCATGGACTTCTCAGCGCGAGAAATAAATTCACCGAATACGAAATGAAGAGAATAAATAATTGGCAGCGGATGAAAAACGCGTGGATGGTCGGGATTATTAATGCAAAATTTATGGATTTATGCGCTGCCAAGTGTTACACTACCGCTTTTATGTGGGGTATAGGGCACGGTTGCTGGGCAACCCACAATTGCTAGGTACCTGCATTTCTAAATACAACAAATCTCTCCAGCTCCAGCTAGCACCTGCTTCGAGACCTTGACATATGTAGCTCCCCACTGAGGATCAACTTTGAACTGTGTCAACTCTATTTTGCAAACGTTGTGTTACTGTTGAAAACTCAATTCATGAATCTTAACCATATCTTCTCCTACTGATACTTAGACTCTAGTGATACCCCGTTCATACCGTTTGCCGCACACCGTTCTTTTGAATTTGCGATTGGCGATTTACGTCAATCGATTAAACCTAATCAAACGATATTAGGTGCCCGCGCTCGCATTCCAACCTCATCAACAATATCAGTGGAGTGTCTCACAGCCAATTCCATCGGCGTCTTGGCCGATAATAAGTCACGATGGACGGCAATCACCCACGACCACCTGGATACGCTCTTCCAGGCTATGGCGATGACGATGATCACCTTGACCATCTTGATCACATTGCGTCTGGCCCAGGAGTGAATCCAGCATCAGTGAGGTTATTGACCTCTATGGAAGAACCATTATCAGATCCTCGACCGTATGTAGCCCCAAAGACGCCGACTCCACCTCCAACTCCATCATTCAAGCATCCAGATCTTGTTCCTGCTCCTCTTACCCTCAAGAAGGACGAGAAAGAAGAGAAGAAGACTGTCAAGATTTCGACACCAGAACATCTGGAGTCGCTTAAAGAGCAAGAGGAAGCGCAAACACCGACCTCCCTTCCTGGTGGAGACTAGTTATCTCCTCCAGTTGGCAACGAGTCGCCAAAGCGCAAGCCTTGCCCCAAACGCAGCGGCACTGTAAAGTTACAGAAGAAGAAGAAGCCTCCTCATGTGGTTGAAGCAGAGCTCAAGCATTATCTTCCCACTATTCCCGAAGGGCCTTCACCAAGAAGAAAGTCTATTCTTAAGAAGAGATCACCCAAAGAGGACGACAACTCCCCAAAGAAATCCAGCAACCCTGACAATAGTGACTCACCACCTAAACCTGATAGTATCCGACCGTCACCCCGTCGAACATACCAACCATCCATTAGATCCACCCGATCACGAACATCGTCCATTCTCGATCCGCCGCATATCGCACCGATAGATTCTGCATATGAGCAGTACCGATCGCGAGACACTGGCTCTCCTCGACCCTGGACTCCATCTTCGAGAATGTCCGGGACTTCCGATTTTTCGCGACCACCGCCTGCCGGCGCGCACTACGAACCAGCAGATCTCAATGGTAGCCCTAGGCCTGGGACGCCCTCCTCTAGGTATGGTGGCAGTCCTCGAAGACCGTTGCCTCCTGCTCCCCACTTCGGCCAATCCGCACGAGCTTCCCAATACACACTCGATGATGCGACAGTGAGCATTCCGCTAGACGATGCAAGCGATGATGTGTTTGGACCCGGAGAATCAGACATTGGCGGTGGAAGACTATACAACGATCCATATGGTGCGCAATCGCAGGTTACCCTTAGTGAGGAGGATTCTCAAACGCCCATGGATGAGAAGGTCGAGCACTATGGTGCCGCTCCAGAGGGCAAGCAAGAGCGCCGCGGTGTGCGAGCGCCACTTACCTCCAAGAAGGAAGTTCAGCTTATCAATGGTGAACTGATTCTCGAGTGTAAGATTCCGACCATCTTGTACAGTTTCTTGCCTCGCCGCGACGAGGTTGAGTTCACCCACATGCGATACACGGCTGTGACTTGCGACCCGGATGATTTTGTGGAAAAAGGCTACAAGTTAAGACAGAATATCGGCCGGACGGCGCGAGAGACGGAGTTGTTCATCTGCGTTACGATGTACAACGAAGACGAGATCGGCTTTACTCGTACGATGCACGCAATTATGAAGAACGTCAGTCACTTTTGCGGGCGAAATAGGTCCCGCACGTGGGGCGAGACCGGATGGCAGAAGATTGTCGTTTGCATCGTTTCCGATGGCCGAGAGAAGGTTCACCCTAGAACGCTTGATGCGCTAGCTGCGATGGGCGTATATCAGCACGGCATTGCCAAGAACTTCGTCAACCAGAAGGCCGTGCAGGCTCACGTATACGAGTACACGACACAGGTCTCGCTTGACTCAGACCTGAAGTTCAAGGGTGCTGAGAAGGGCATTGTGCCCTGCCAGATGATATTCTGTCTCAAGGAGAGGAATCAGCGAAAGCTCAACTCGCATCGTTGGTTCTTCAATGCTTTCGGCAAGGCCCTAAACCCTAATGTCTGCATCTTGCTAGATGTCGGTACAAAGCCCGGAAACAATTCCCTGTACCATCTATGGAAAGCTTTCGATACCGACTCCAACGTCGCGGGTGCTTGTGGCGAAATCAAGGCAATGAAGGGAAAGCTCGGAAGCAATCTCTTGAACCCGCTCGTAGCATCACAGAATTTCGAGTACAAGATGTCGAATATCCTGGACAAGCCTCTAGAGTCTGTCTTTGGTTACATAACGGTGTTACCTGGTGCTCTGAGTGCCTACCGGTATCACGCGTTGCAGAATGATGAGACGGGTCATGGGCCGCTTAGTCAATACTTCAAGGGGGAGACATTACACGGTCAGCATGCCGATGTGTTTACGGCGAACATGTATCTAGCTGAGGATCGTATCCTATGCTGGGAACTGGTCGCTAAGAGGAATGAAAGATGGGTGTTGAAATATGTGAAAGGTTGTACGGGTGAGACGGATGTGCCTGGTAAGTTTTATACTCCGCTCCGTAAAATCTCGTGAAAAATTAACTAACGTATGTGATAGATGCCGTCCCTGAATTCATCTCCCAACGACGTCGTTGGCTAAATGGCGCGTTTTTTGCCGCTGTGTACTCCCTTGTTCACTTCAAGCAGATTTGGATGACGGATCATACAGTGGCGCGCAAAGTGCTCCTACACATCGAATTCGTGTACCAATTCCTCCAACTCCTATTTACCTACTTCTCTCTCGCCAACTTTTACCTCGCTTTCTACTTTATCGGCGGTGGGCTTACGGATCCCGCCGTCGACCCATTCGGACATAACATCGCGTTATATATCTTCACCGTACTTCGCTACACATGTGTGCTGCTCATTAGCATGCAATTTATCATTTCTCTCGGTAACCGGCCTCAGGGCGCGAAGAAGCTGTACCTGGCTAGCATGATTATATATGGTATTATCATGGTATACAATACTTTTGCGACAGTTTTCATCGTGATCCATACCATTAAGGGCGATCAACTCAAACTCGGCAACAACACGTTCACGAATCTGATCGTGTCAACAGCTTCGACCGTTGGACTTTATTTCCTTATGAGCTTCTTATACCTAGATCCCTGGCACATGTTTACGAGTTCGGCACAGTACTTCGCTCTACTGCCTAGTTACATCTGCACGTTGCAAGTGTATGCGTTTTGCAACACACACGATGTCACGTGGGGTACCAAGGGCGATAACGTTATGAAGACGGACCTTGGAGGTGCGACCGGACAAGGTGACGTAGTCGAGCTCGAGATGCCATCCGAGCAGCTAGACATCGACAGCGGTTATGACGAAGCGTTGAGAAACTTAAGAGATCGTGTCGAAGTGCCTAAGCAGGAGATGAGCGAGGCCCAGATGCAGGAGGATTACTACAAGAGTGTGCGAACGTACATGGTGGTCATTTGGATGGTGGCTAACGCTATCCTCGCTATGGCCGTATCCGAAGCGTACGGATACAAGGATGTTGGCAGCAACTTCTACTTGACTTTCATCCTTTGGTCTGTCGCAGCACTAGCTCTTTTCCGAGCGCTAGGAAGTACCACGTTTGCCATCCTCAACGCGATCAACATGGTCGTCGAGGGCAGAGTCAGACTCAGCCTGAAGGTACCGGAATGGTTCCATGACTGGATGGGAGGCGTTACCAGCAAAGTGAGCGATACGATAAGTAGTATCGGTAGCAGTGTCCGTTCATGAGCTGTTATTTTCGTTTCGCTTCTTCAAAGCCATTTGAGAAACACCAGATTTGGTGAGCTAAACTTGGCTACGTGTTCCGATTAACGACGACATGTTCTTTTGAGAGTTACTTCTTACGCCGCTACTCGCTCGATCTGGATGACAGGAGTTTGAGGATGTTTAGGGATCTGGGATTTGGTATGCCTTTTAATGTTCATGTGACGACGCCCCGCCTCGCTCGGAGTTTAATCGAGTCGAATTGACGATTTGGGAGATATGGGAAATGGATAGGTTTGATGTCAGTAACGGGCCAGGAAATGACTTTTCGGAGTGGTGGAGGACGGAGGGGACGGGAAGGGAGAGGAGTGGCTTTTTCGAGACGAAGGTTAAGGCTACTTTGATGTACAATAAACTCTAGTGGTAATTGCTACCGCGTTTCTTCGTCTAAAATCACGGCTACGATTGCGGTCTGCGGTTTTGATGCTGCTTAATTAGACCCGGAGTTGATCGTTTTTGTTTCAGATGATATATTTGGCCAGGTAGAGGGCAAAATGGGGGATGATACCCTGATTTTCTATTCATATATTTGTCTTGATCATTATTTCAGTGTGTTATTCATGATGTGACATGTACCGATATAGTACTTTTATGCAGCGGCAAATAGACGCCATGTTCGTCATATCGGGAGACTGGAGGGCGCCTGCATCGTGTGGCTTGCCGCTGTAATCCAAATAATGCAAACAGAAACTCCGGTCTCCGATTAATCGCTCCATCATCGGAACAGAATGACTCCCTAGTTCAAGCCATTTTCTCGCCTATCATGGGTTTGTTTTTCTCTGAGATTTGAAGATGTTGCTGAGACGACGAAGGCGAAGCCTACCGTCTTTAACATCCATGATACTATATTAAACTTTCAGAGTAAAGTCGACCGAGCTGGTGTGCTCTGAATTAAAAATCAGCAGAAGAAAAGCAATATACTATTAGCCATCCATGTATAGCGATCTCGGTGAGTATCTTACTAATAGGCCACTATAAATATCCTCCATGTCGGACTATATTTTACCACGAAATCCCCTGTAATTTAGTGCTGCTCGGGGCCTGCCTCCTGCTTCCCCATATCAGCTCAATGATAATTCAACATAAGCTACATACCTTGCACTCGAACGCATGAAAGCTATATCAATCAATTGCTCTTTCAAATCCCATGAAAATCGCATGAATATTTACTAAGTGGAATCTATTGTAGCCGTTGTAGGAGACGCGTTTTTAGAGAGATTTTCAAACGATTATCGAGCTCTAGGGCTGTTGTTGATAAAAGTGGGCCCGAGACTGTGTTTACAATCGAAACGCTGACGATGACGGACTCGACGCCTTCAGCATACTATTAAAGGAACAAGAGAGATAATTAGAATCCCTAAAAATTGATAGAACGAAACCAATTTTGATATCCCAGTTCATGTTGATCCGAGCACTGTCATTTGGACAACGCTTTTAAGATCTTTGGAACTGAAACCAGCCATGAATGAGAATTCTCCCTCTGGAATGACCCACTGCTTACTGCTAACGTCCCAGTAGCTCAGATCCCTTCTGGTTAGCTCAAACTGTACAGCTCTGGTTTCGCTAGCTTCCAGGGACACTTTGTTAAAACCCCTGAGGACCTTGACCGGCGTTCCTTTAGGGGTGGTATCCTGAGGGAAGGAAACGTACAGCTGTGGCACTGTGAAGCCCGCTCTGTTGCCTGTATTGCTTACATCGACGGTGGCTGTAACTACGACTGTCCAGAGGTCAATAAGACCGCCCGGCTCGATTCCCAGCGACTGATCTGCGACCGCAGCTAGTTTCGTCGTCCCGTTTACTTTGAGTGTATCACTCATATCGAATAAGGTGTATGAGAGCCCAAAACCAAACTCGTATAGTGGCTCAAGACCAGAGGCATCAAAGTGACGATAGTCGATCAGCTGTCCCTCTTCGAAATTAGACTGCCAGCCATCTGCAGCGTCACTCTCTGGAGATTCGACAATGTCGGGTCCATAGTCCGAAAAGTTCTTAGGAACTGTGTAAGGAAGCCTGCCCGAGGGTTCAACAGCTCCCCATAGAACATCTACGAGGGAATTTCCAATCTGTTCGCCGGGGTAGTGTGCCATCAAAATAGCTGTAACGTTCTCGTTATCAGCCCATGGCATCAGAACAACGCCCGGACCATGGATAACCACGACGGTGTTAGGACAAAGAGCTGCCGTGCTCTCCACGGCTTTCGTTGCATTCCACTGTAGATCAACAGAAGCTCTATCTGTCCCTTCCGTAGCATATGCCTTGAGGAAAACGAGGCAAACGTCCGGGACGGGATAGACAGTTTTGAATGACCCTTCCGCTAGCTGGTCATTATCGAGAACAATCTGCAGTCGAGTGCCAGATCCTTTGACATAATCTCGTATCGCTTCAAGAGGTGTTACTAGGTCAGTATGCCGTCCCGTCCCTGACCCTCCCCCAATGTCGAGGGTGCCATACTCGAAGCCTTCAGGACTTCCCCCGATATTTAGAAAGACAGAGCCGACGGTAGGGTATTCAGCGCCGTTTCCGAAGATACCAATGTTTGTGACATTCTTTAGAGGTAGAGCCCCGTTGACGTTCTTGAGCAACACAGTCCCTGCCGCACCGATTTCCCGAATAAGCTTTGCGTGATCACTGCGGACATCTCGGGCAGCTACCGGCGGATAGTACTCGAACAACGGGGATTGATGACCGTATTGATAAGTCAATATTACAGGACCACTCGACGGATCAAGCGTGGGATAGTTCTCGTCCTGGCCTAGGCGGAAGTATGGAGTCATAACCCTTTGGGCCATATCCGTGAGATGCTCTTCTGATACAAGACCTTCATTAACCGCGTTGAGGAGTAAATCACCAAAGTAAGCGGTGCCGGCCACTGTACTGACGTTTCCGGGCATTTCCATGTCAAGACCTGCATTGGCAAAACCCGCTGTTCCGTGACTCGCGTACCAGTCTGATACGACATACCCAGGGAATGCCAATTCTTCCTTCAGGAAAGCTGTGAGTAAATCTGAATTTGCACAAGAATAGTTGCCATTGACACGGTTATAGGAACACATGACTGAAGATGTCCCCGCTTTTACCGCTGCTTCGAATGGGAAAAGATACAATTCTCGGAGTGATCTCTCGTCTACGTTCGACGAGATGGCTTCGGTGACCGTACCGTCATCGGCTGTAGTTTGTGTTCGCTGAAGTTCTTGTTCATTGGCGACTAGATGTTTAGTGCATGCTTGGACGCCAGTAGATTGAATTCCAATAACAGAGGCGTTTATCGATGCGCTCGCAAGGTAAGGGTCCGGACCGAAGCCTTCCCAGTTACGTCCACCACGGGCATGACGGCCCATAGGGCCTACATCGGGCCTGTCCAATAGTCAGCAATCCATGTTGACATGAAAGACGATAAACATACCCTAAGATAACATGGGCACCCTTTGCCCTGAATTCTTCTCCTATGGCTACCCCCCGCTTATATATAAGCTCGCGATCCCAAGTCGCAGCCGCCGTAATGCCAGATGGGAAAACACTAACGCCATCCGAGCGAGCGACGCCGTTGGGTCCGTCAGAGTAGCAGAGACCGTCGAATCCCTGGCGGGAGATTGGTCCTATCGAGCCCACACAAGCTAGACTAGGACCGAGGTAGCCACCGGATACCAGACCGATCTTTTCGGAAAGGGTCAAGTTTGATACGAAGTTTTCGGCCTTAGTCAAAGCTTCGGACCAAGCTACGAGACTCGTTAATATGGCGGCGGGGTATAGATTGTCTGTATACTTACAGATCTCGGCACGTGGCGCTATATTAGAAGCCAAGACCAACTGAGACGTCGCAACAGTTCTCAAGATATCGAAACTGCGCATATTGGCGGATGAGATTTAACATTCAGTTTTACAAAAGGAGTGTCAGGGTCGCAAGACCGGATATGTCTAAACATGGTGAAAAAGGATGGCTCATAGCTGGTTGTGACGGCTAGATATATGTCAATGAATGTAAATTCTTCCCCCTCCCTAGCCCCCTTGAATATGCTTGTACCTATGTAGGCAGGTAGTAATGGCAGCTTTAAGACAAACATGAAGTTGATTTTCAGCAGGAAACTAAAGCTCTCAGCTATTAGCTCTCGATTAGCTATAGCTCTTGTTCTAGATCCGTGAAGCCATCGCGATGCTTGAGGACCCACCCAATACGACTATATACGAAAGCCGGATTATGGTTGGCTAATTTTTCGTATATCAATTCGCATTCGCAATACGTCGTATGTATACCACCCTACGGCGATCCGGTTTTGTCAGCGGGGCATTGCCCATGGTGCTACTGGGCTTAGATACCCATAATTACCCATATATCTTCGGCATTGATCTGACTAGTTACAGTAGATACATACTCCTTGCATCATCCCGTTTGGAAAATTGGAAATGCAGGACCGGGAGCTTTAACTTCTACACCGTCCGGGACTAATACGCGTATAATGTGGGTAATGTGACGATCTGGTAGCATATACATGACTCTTTCAGCACCAAGGTTGTGATTAATGGCATTGCTCGCCGTAAATATTGGCGAGCGGCTGTGCTGTGAACGAAATGCTACGTAGTAGTCATCTATATGACATTTCTAGAATAAGACAACCACATGCTTGTAGTTTCCATCCGACAATAATCTGTCATCACCTTCATGTTGATCTTTGAAGAGAAATGGCTACCCAAGAGTCTGATCCTTCAGCGGACTTAGCTGACTGCCCACCGACGTATACAGAGCTAGATGACAAAAATCCTACTCTCAAAGGTCTGATTCTAGAATTTCTTTAGTCATCAAGAAACGACTGGTCTGATACTTGACAGCTGATGGACGCCTCGATGTCGACCTCAATTCATCGATCGTCAAGTATGTATCCTTAATTAACCGAAAATCGATTGCCGCTCCGTCACACGGTTTCGAAGATAGAAAAGACGATCTCGGCCCTCCCCCGTCGTATTCCGAATTCCAAGCAGCACATCCGCCTCCTTTTCCGCACAAGCTCAATATCGTCATACAAGTCGTCGGCAGCCGTGGAGATGTACAACCTTTTATCGCACTGGGGAACGAGCTCCAGGCGCATGGGCATAGAGTGCGCCTCGCGACACACAATGTTTTCGATACTTTTGTGCGTAAATCTGGGCTCGAGTTCTTTCCTATAGGAGGCGACCCCACGGAGTTGATGGCATACATGGTCCGCAATCCTGGGCTTATTCCAAGCATGAAGAGTCTGAGGGCAGGCGACATACAAAAGAAGCGCAAGATGATAGCTGAAATGCTTAACGGTTGTTGGAGATCATGTATAGAACCAGATCCTCTATCGTCCATCCCGTTTGTTGCCGACGCCATAATCGCAAACCCTCCTAGTTTCGGACATATACACTGTGCGCAAGCTCTCAGCATCCCGGTACACCTCATGTTCACAATGCCGTGGTCAAAGACGATTCATTTTCCACATCCGCTAGCTAATATCAAGACCGGGGGCAAATCTGGCATTGACCCTCGCTCGGTGAATCCCCTCACGTACTTGGTGGTCGAATTTTTGACATGGCAAGGGTAAGAAACTCTATTTGATTCATACATCATATTTTGCGTAGGTTGCTAACGGCACCCGCTACCGTTAGCCTTGGTGATGTCGTCAACGAATGGCGAGATACTCTAGACTTAGAGCCTATAACGTTCTCCGATGGGCCCAATCTTGCCGAGATTTTGAGGATCCCCTTTACTTACTGTTGGTCTCCTGCATTGGTCCCCAAGCCCGCCGACTGGGCTTCACATATTGGTCAGTTACGCAAGTGCTTTTGCTAGGTTTGGGACTTTCTAATCGTGTAGTAGATGTATGTGGGTTCTTCTTCCGCCAACCCCCTGACTACACCCCGCCGGCGGACTTAGCCCGATTCCTCGAGTCCGGGCCAACCCCTATCTATATCGGTTTCGGAAGCATAGTTATCGACGATCCTCAGCGGATGACTTCGATGCTGTTGGAAGCTATTCGAAAGACGGGTGTACGCGCACTGATATCGCGAGGCTGGAGTAAACTTGGAGGTCCCGAGGTGAAAGACGTCATGTATTTGGATGATTGTCCTCATGAATGGCTATTTCAGAATGTTGCTGCTGTTATTCACCACGGTGGTGCCGGCACAACGGCGTGTGGGCTTTTGAATGGACGGCCGACCACTATCGTACCCTTCTTTGGAGAGTCAGTTACATATTGCCCCAATAACTACCTGTCCAGTAAATTATGGACAATTTACTAACCCGAATTTCATATAGTCAGCCGTTTTGGGGGGATATGGTGGCCGCTGCTGGCGCTGGCCCTAAGCCCATTCCTCAATCATCTCTCAGCGTCGACACTCTTGTCGATGCTATCCAATTTTGCTTAACACCACAAGCCCGAGAAGCTGCGCAAGGCATAGCAGCAAAAATGAGAACGGAGAACGGTGTCAAAGCGGCAGTCGCTTCTTTTCACGCAAACCTACCTGTTCGCGAGCTTGGCTGCGATATAATAAAGGGTCAGCCCGCAGCTTGGGTGTATCCCGTGAAAAACACTCGGATTAGACTATCCAAAGTTGCAGCTGAAGTTCTAGCCAGCCATCTTATGATTAATGCTGATCGGCTAAAGAAGTACGTACAGCTTTTAAGTTACGAATGAGTTCCCTTGGTAACAATGCTGACTGCTTATAATCACAATCAGAAACGAATCCCGTCAAATTATTATCGAAACTCGCCGGTGGGATCCGATTACGGGAACGATTTCTGCGGCAATCGGTGTCAGTCGTGACATGATGAGGGCGACCACGGATATCGTAGTAAAACCCGCGAAAGTTTACAGAGACTTATCGAGAGTGCCATCCTCAGAACAGGCACCAGATTCAGTGAAAGACCCAGCAGCTGGGACCGAAACATATGACAACCCAGTGAGAAAAGGTAAGGGAAGAGGCTGTGTTTCTGTAACGAAGTCTTTATCAGTCGCCTCCGCATCTGGAGTGGGAGGTCTTTTCAAGTCTTACGCAAGCGGCGCCGTTACCATTCCGGTTGCGTTCACAGAAGGCTTCCGAAACGTTCCCCGCCTCTACGGCGAAGAAGTCCGCGATATTGGACCTGTTAATGATTGGAAGTCCGGGACGGCAGCTGGCGCAAAAGTTGTCGTTTACGGTATTGTAGACGGCTTCTCAGATGTTGTTATGTTGCCGTATAAGGGGGCACAGAAGGAGGGCGTGATAGGCGGTATGAAAGGCGTTGGCAAGGGCCTAGCCGGAATATCCACTAAGATGTTCGCAGGTAAGATTCTATTTCTGCTGACCGCTCTCAACTTTCGTTGTTAATGATGCTATAGCAACCGTTGGAATGGCCGCGTATCCACTACAAGGCATATACAAAAGCATATGGGCATCTGTTAATCCAAACACCCAACGATCAATTTCGATAGCGCGACGTGCTGAAGGCGTATACCTCATTGCACAGTTTCGTACATACGGCTTAGAAGATCAGGCAGTGATGGACTTGTTCACAGAAATGAAGCATGGGAATTTCACGCGTGGTCCATTATGTTTACCAGAACCTAAAGTTCTACGCAAGTAAGGAATGATTACAAGAGAAGAGCCTGAAGAGTTGGGGTTAGGGGTTAGGGTTAGGGTTCGTACTACATTGAAATAGAGGCAGAGTATGGTTATTACAACTGTTGCGTTAGGAGTCAGATTGCTAGTAACAGATAGAATAGTGCTTAGTATCGACGTAACCTACATTTATATATACCCCTGAATTATAATACATAAACTTTGATCTCTCTTTATATCGTTGCGTTACATGTTATACTTCCACCCAAGAGACTCTAGGCTTGCTGGTGTCCGCGTCAGGTCTAAGGTCTTTTAATAAATGGTGTTCTCACACCTCCTGCCGTTGGCTACCTAGGTACTGGTGAGATTCCACTGGCTCGTAGTCTTAGTATAACTTCAATCATAACATTTAAATCTGGAATCCTAAGGCGGTGCAATACTGCGAACAGACAATTAGTTGAGGCTACTACCCAATACGGCTGTTACTATACACGGACAGTATTGTCATGGATAGCATAATGGCTGCCTAAGAAGATCAGTTGGCATGGTAATGCAATGCCTTCACTAGAACACGCGAAAACCAGATTGGACGGGCTGCATCTACCTTTCTATGCTTAGAGCCGGCCCACGTATAGAATTGGGCAATAAAATTGTGGGTGTCAGCGTTTAATAGGGGTTTCCTCGCCCCACTCTCTACGCGTATAGAAAATAGATCAGGGGTCTCTACCTCCTACAGCTGAGTGTTTACCGGGCCAACACAAGCCTGGCGTCTTAGAATTCTGAATAGTAATCTAAGCAAATGAAAAAAAATACGATTCGTCGCTTCCGACAGCTTCGAAACACTCGCATACAAAGCTTCAAACTTGGATATACGAATGATACCAATTGTTACGAAGACATCAAGGGATGTGGGTCCCGTTGCTGAGCCCCAATGCTCCCAAATATATGCATAGATAGCTTAGAGGGAAAGGAATTCTGATATATAAAGATGGTAGTGAATAGATATCGTCAATAATCCCATCGAAATTTTGGTGACCACCCATATCCTACAGCAATCACAAGTTCTACCGACTAGGTATTTACATTCATTCTAGAACTAGCTCATTCTTTATATTCTCCGCGATCGCCTGCTTCATCATGGCGGGATTCAAGTTCTATCATTACGATCCTTCCCTAGCGGCGGCGGTTATCTTCGCGTTGGTCTTTGGCGTGGCGACACTTCGTCATATACAACTTCTGTGCCAGAATAAGACTTGGTATTTCATCCCATTTGTGATAGGATGTATATGTAAGGCTACTTTGGAAGTCTCCCTTATTTACTTTCGCTGACCTCCTTATAGTTGAGGCTGGTGGATATGGCGCGAGGGCCGTGTCAGCAAAGCAGACTCCGGACTGGACCCTGATGCCATATATAATCCAAAGCATGCTGACGCTTCTCGGTCCAACGTTCTTTGCAGCTTCAATCTAGTAAGTAAAATTGAAAGTTATTCCCCTTTTGTCAACAGTAAATTACTAACCTTGAATGCTATAGCATGATCCTCGGTCGACTGATTCGTTTTCTCGGTGCCGACTCATATTCCATGATCCGAACGCGATGGCTCACGAAATTCTTTCTCCTCGGCGACATCTTATCCTTTTTCTCTCAGGGCGGAGGTTTGTAACGCTTGCTATCTAAATACGGCGGGCAGCAATAGTTAATTGATCATCTAGGTGGCGGTATCCTGGCCTCGGCGAAAACCGAATCGTCGCAAGATCTTGGCAATAAAATCATTCTCCTTGGACTTGCGATTCAAGTCATCTTCTTCGGCTTCTTTATTGTCGTTACTGTTGTATTTCACATCCGCATTGCTAAAGGCCCTACCACAAAGTCGATTTCTACTCTTGCTCCATGGCAAGGGCTTCTCTGGGTACTTTACGTTACTAGCGTCTTGATCCTGGTACGATCACTATTCCGCATGGTTGAGTACGCACAGGGAAATGACGGGGCTTTGCTACAGAAGGAGGCATATTCGTATATCCTAGATGCTCTGTTGATGGCCATTGTGACCGCGTGCTTCGCCTTCTTCCACCCAAGCAAGGTTCTCAAGAAAGAAGCGATGGTCTACGAAGACGTTGGTTTACAAGGTAGCAGTGACGAGTATCCCATGTCGAAGGGAAATGGTTTTCAAAGGATCTAAGTAGGAAGCACTCAAAACGCGACCGAACGAACAAAGGTAATGCGGTAGGATTATAGGGCTCAATCTAGAAGAGGGGCGGGCGTGTATGGGTGATATTATGGCGCTAGCGCACAGGGACCTTGCCACTGTAGATCAGGGGTCATATAGGGTGAATATTAGACGTTAGCATATAGACTTGGAGAAATGAAAACGAATTCATTATCTAACGAAGCAATCATCGAATTACATTCAAAAGAAGGCGAAATCCAGAAGTATTCGAATAGCCGTAAGGTGGAAAAATTCGGCTGGTACACTAGAAGTCGTTATAATTCATTCTGTTACCACTTATTTAGGAAAATAGTGACGATAAAATCTTATGACGTGGGTTAGAGATAAATATTTCGGGTTGATACAAAAAGCCCTAGGAATATAACAAATTTCTGCCAGGATGATAGCCTTCCGGTCAGAATAAATGCATGTCCAAGATACGGGGTTAGGGTTCGGGTTAACCCCTTACCCTAAGCTGATCTCAACCCTAACCCCACGCAAACTTTAACCCTACCCTAACCCTCAATATACGGTATGGTCAAAGTTAATGAGATATATTTCTATTTGAATCAACAGCTATCTTGGATCATAGCAACTGCGCTAATTCAAAATTTCTAACCAAAGAAATCCCCTTTCCAATGTTCAATAAGTGTAAAAGTCTAACCTTGCCCTTGCCTCCATCTCTAGTACTTCGTCGATCTAGTCTTTTTTGTTTCGCGGGTTGATGTTTTAGATGATTCTTCATAACCCATTTGCAAAACAGATGATGTTTGCGGATCTCTTTCTCCATCCGATGGTCCTTGTGCAGATATTTCTTCGTCTTTCGTAGCTATAAGGGTCTCTCGGCTTGGAAACATCCAGCCAAACATGACGACAACGCCGAACATCAATGCTCCGTCGAAAACGTAGAGTGTCCACTCGTGCTTTAGCAAATACCCGTCTTGGCCCATCGCATATTCGATAACACGGAACACTGACCGCACCAGGATAAATATGCTGACGCTATAGAGCATTACCATAGTCTTGGTCCAGATGGGACGGCGTTCCAGGAAAGCAGCTGTAGGCCAGCGACGAACTCGAACGTGGAAGACAGCGGCTACCACAGCGAAGAGCCCAAACATAACGATCTGGATGACCAGCCCCGTGAGAACAACATTCTGTCCCGTAGTCATACTGTTTCCCGTGGCCATGAGACCAGCACCACTAGCCTGAATGATAAAAGAGAAGACATCTCCGCAGACAAAGATCGTTGTTAACCATCTGACAGGAACAAGTGATCGAATCTCTGCATGAACGGCACGGATGACACGTCCTAGGACCATATATATGGATGCTGCGAAGAGGGCGGGAGCGACGAGGAGGAAGATGCTTTGGATGACGTAGGGAATAAGTTGATCGGTTTTGTCTCTGGACGCCGCTCTAGCACAATAGCCAATAATTTCGACTGATGGGAGACAGGAGTTAGTTACATGCCGGCCACAAGATTTTGATGAATCAAAATGGATCGTTACTTACAGAGACCCCCTATTATGAATACTATACAGAAATGTGTCCGAGTCCTGATAGTTTTCCAAGTGATGTAGCCAGTGCCTAAAATGAAGAGAGCCGCAAAGACGCCGGCGGCCGCGGTAGATGGTAGGTATTGCCAGAGGTAATAATTACCCCGGTATGGCTTTAGCTCAGCCATTTCTGTGGATTCTATTTGATTGTCTGTTGCGAGCTGGTAAACAATAGTAAAAGACGAGACAATCACTTATTTATTCTAGATTCGGGTTGAAAGAGGTGATCTTGCAAGCTGTGTATAGATATCTTGGAAGGATCAAGAAGAAGTGATCCATCTCTGTTATTAAACCTTCTTACCTTAGTAAGTTTGTATGTTGCTGACTCGACAGCCTTATCAATATGTCAAGATCACCCCCACCTGATACGACGTATTTTGTCAAATTCATACCTAGAACTTGTCTAAGCCTCAAGTCCCTAAGATAGAAGGCGCCTTATTGTCACAGGTCTCCCCATCTAGGCCCCAGGTTTTCAGGGGCAGGCTAGGCAGCGCCTTAGCGGGCAAGTTTATCACCTACTAATGGGTGAAATTTCTTCAATATCCATATCTCAATATGACCGCTCGGGGCTTCCCGAGCCTTACTCGTGCTTGTCCTACGGCGTGCCCACATTAGTGCGTCGGCGACAGGGGCCGTTCCCACTTTGAGGACCCGAAAAGTCTTGACTAAACTTAATCTAGACGTTAAATCGTTCTGATTTGCCAACTACCCTCGCAACACTCTTGATTGAGTAAGTAAATGCCCCACTCGATACGCGTATTATTAGCGGTGCCCCGTTCTGCGGTACGATGCATATGCGATCCACCTAATACGCGTGTTGAGCGGGTCGATGTGTACCGGGAGATCGTATCGGTACGAGGAAAATTCGATGCCCCTTGGTCAGTGCATTATTCGAAGGTAGGCAATGGACGGACACTGTATTTTTGAGCTATAGTTTGGACCCAACAGCGATCTACTCCCTATATTAGCGCTAAAGACCTGGTAGTTTACTCACTAGAAGAAAACATCACACCGTATAAAAACACTCCAATTTACACCGTTTTTTTGCCCAGTGGCACATGGCCTAAGTTTTTGGTTGAGATCTTGAGCTTGTCTATCATCGCGAAACACACGCATCATTCATATAATTCTAGTAATCACGTTAAGGAACCATTGATGTATGACGTATAGAGCGAACTCTTCTTTCAAGTCCGTATATCTAGGTACCTAGTCAATAGAGTGAGGACATGTGTTGTTGACCGCGCTCCAAACTATCCCCCATAGCACCAAATTTGTTCGTGTAACCGATTGTCTTAGCAGTGAAGACGAATTAGGCTTCTTGGGGGATATTCGAAAAAGTCGCGTGCCACGTATTTAACAATTATATGTATTTCTATATGTTGAACTAATGGACCAGATGAATGTAATTAGACACTACTGAATGGTTGTGATACAACACGTCTCATCATTTTCGTTGAGATTAGCTAAAATGGCGCGACGAAAGAGGATCAACTGCCGTTTGCAGGCTGCAAGTATTCCACACCATCGATAGTGGTTGTCAGCGTCCCGTTCGCTTCAAATATATTCTCGAGGATATCTTCTGATATATGGAAGCCATCCGGGCTTGTTTTCTTCGTACTATGAGTGTCGCCAGTTCGCACCAAGTCGGAGTACCAGTCGGCGACTTCAACCGTGGCTGATGGGTTAGTGCGCGTGTAATTTTCGTAGCCGTTTATAAAATTAATGCCGTCGTCAGAATAATCGGTATATCGAACAGTTACACTTTTGATCGATGAGCTATTAGTATTATCCACGATTGTCACCTCCGCAGACCCAGACGCGTTGCCCTTGAGTGTGTATGTTCCTGGTGGAATAGGGGAGGGCGCGGGTGGCGCGACGCCGGGAACGTATGGCGTACCCCACGGCACAACATCGGATACTGGCTCTACTTGTGGCAGAGAATATGGTTTGCGGCTTGTTAATGTCGCAAGCATAAAACGGACATAACGGCCCCCGGGTTCCATAGAGTTGTAGCACGGAAGCGGATTGACTCCGCCGCACGCGGGCGAGGCAGTCATGTCTTGCCAGTACACAATCTGCGTGCCATCAGGAGACCATTTCGGGTCTGCCCTACCGTTCCACTCAGGGTCGTTTATCGCACCGCTCCCAGGCACTCCGCTGCCCGCTTCATTTATCTTCTGGCCAAAGTAGTCCCCCCTATCGCCGTAGCGATCGATCAAATACGGCTCGAAGAAGCGTCGCTGATGGTTATTTCGGGTTGTCGCAGCGATTGAAGTTGCAATCATGTCGATCAAAGGCGGCACACCGCGCATTCCTGCCATAAACATCTGTCGGTTGCTACCCCTCGTGTCCATTACTACGGTCCACTGGTCGTCGGGAGAGATATCCACCGGGTCCACGTATTCAGGATGAGCCGTGAGGCGCCGGACCGAGCCTGTAGCCAATTCAACAGCATAGACATCGATGTTGCAAGACTCGACCGAATAGCCGATGAACGAAACTTCAGTCCCGCGTCCGCTGAAGCCTCGTAACTCTCCAACGGTGTTCGATAAAGGATGAAAGATGAGTTGATCTCCGTCGATTGTGAACGGGGGCGTGTTATTGGGGCTATATAGCGTAGTGACGTTCACCAGGTCGTATCTTGGAGCTAGAGGCTCGCCTGTGCTAGGAGATGGATTGAATTCTAGACGAGAGAAGTACCCATATTCAGATGTCGCGCCATCAACGATCAAGAAAGCGTTGAACCCAAGATGCACATTGTCAGGATGCAAACGCAGCTCACGTATTGCTCCACCAGCGCCTGATCCATCAGGCGTCACGTTCCACCGGATAGGATAGATGAACGTGCGTTCCGGGGTACAGTCGGTGCTTGTTAGTGAATAGTTACCGCAATCAATGATGTTAGTTCCAACCAGGAGACGCTTGCCGTCGTAGAATGCGTTAGGGTAATCGAATGCGTCGTTCCTCCCAATAGCGTTTCCTTCAGGCACACCACATGTGACACACTTCCACGGGTCCCCGTTGGGAAAGAAGGTCCCATCTGTCTTGAGCAGAATGATTTGTTGCCCGTCGTACATACTAGCAGGATCGGGGGCTGCAGGTGCGCCGGTGAAAGTGACTGATGCTACTATATGTTTGCCATCAGGTAGAAAGCTGCCAGACTGAAACCCTTCGCCATACAAGCCCTGAATAATGCAACCCGTGCGCTGTGGGTTAATCTCTGGAGTACAAGATCCGGTAGCTACTGGTGGCAGTGGAAGCTCAGCGACCTCAATTGCCTCGGGAGCTGGTGAATCTGGGGTTGCAGCAACCGTAGCTCGCGTATGGAAGGCACTAGCTGCTAGGCAAAATACAAAATGAGTGAAACGCATCTTCTCGTGAGAAGGATGGAAGGCCTCTTGTTCGGACGCTAGAGACACTGTCTGGTAACAGAAACGAAGAAGCTATACTTCTATATATACCAGCCATAGCATTGTATAAACGGAACAAGGCAGGCGATTATGTATATCCGGCGTCCTTTTACCGTGCAATGCAACGTTGGTATTCTCCACTCCGGACTGGCAGGGCTGGAGACATGTATACCCCTAAATACGCGTACCTGATGGACCCCTGTAATGGAGGATGACATTCGACAGGCATGAATTTAATTCGAATTGTAGATTGAAAGTAGTATGACCCAAGAGTGAGAAAAACAAACTCCTAGTAGAAAAGTTTCCATAATAATGTGCGTCCATACGAGACCAGGTGCATTCCGACTCGCAACACACGTACCAGAATGGAAATGGTTGCTGCTTACTTTTTACTCCTAGTACAACGTAGCCATCCATAGTATGACGCCATAAGTATTCGAATAAAGATTTTCATTGTAGGATGCCAGATATAAAGCATTGCATGCAATCCGTTTGAGAGAAGACCGTACTTTGCTTTCCCCACACAATGTGAAGATGAGCTAAGCAACGAACATTGTTGATTGTCTCGGCCATGCCAACCACTCAGCCCATGAAGGCCCCAGAAAACAAGATATTGCCTCAATCAGGAACCGGCCTCTTTGACCAAAGATCCAGAAGTCTCGCCCACGGTGTAACAAAACGGCCCAGTAGGCCATTATCACCAGCGCTTCCGGTTGTCTACTTCGAAGCAATTCCAAATAATCGACAGAGAGGCGGACTGGCCAGGCGAGTACAATGTGCCGGTTGATGGGCTCGGGAAGCACAGCATGTTGATTGAAAATCCATTGCAGAGTTTGTACCGCGTCATAACATGTCTTGTACGACGACGAGCCTAGTCGTTCCTCGGCCATCATGAGGAGATTGAGAAGTGCGTCGCAAGTGCCCTCGGAAGGTACATTGAGCTTATCGACGGCTTCTATCACATCCAAGATACTGTTGAGCGCCGAGTTTCGAATGACGTGCCAACCTTGGCCTGAGGTTATTTTCACGCCTCGGTAGAGACCGAGGAACTTTATGAATTTTTCTAGTAGTTCAGGCAAGTTTCTCTCGTCAGTCATTGTGTCGTAAAGCAAATGCAATCCAATAAAACACGTGAACAGGAAAATAGGCGTGCAGTTCTGCTCCGTAATCTCGTGTCTAGTGGCGTTGAATATCGCTAAAGCGCGAGTCTGAAGATAGACTGCTTGATGACGATAATGATCCTGCTTGACAACATCTGGATCAAGTGTGCTAAGATGGAGAGCAGAGAAGGCCAACAGTTCGTCCATCAGGAAAGGCGTTGACAGTGCAGCACCGATGATCATGTGACGCAGAGGGCCGGCGTCTTCATCATTGACCACTAATGCCGTATGGGGGGGCTTCATTAAATCGACTTCAACGTGGTGGAGGAGAGCTAGGTGTTCTAGTCCGAATATTTGGGGTGGCGGCTGCTCAGGAGCTAGTTCATGCGGGCTAGAAGGAGAGGGGAAACTTGTTTGGGTTTGCGATTGCGTGAAGTATGATTGCGGCGGCGAGCCGGCTGGAACGCTTGTAGGTGAAGCGCCATCAGAATTTTGAGGGTCTGGGGTTAGGTAGGCATACGAACACGGGCGCCCTAATGTCGAGCACTGCAAGCAAATTGGTCGCTGCTCGTCGCACTTGACATGCCGCTGCTTACACTCCTTGCAGCCCTTTCGTGATTTGTAGTGCGCCCGTCTTTTCTTGTTAGTAGTGGCCGTCATCCCGACAGCGGAGTCAGATTGCGATTCCATAGTGAATACAAAAAGGATAACGAATTCATGACGAAGAGAAGATCTTGGTATCTCAATTCAAACGGTATTTTGACTAATGGGATAGAAATATGGGTAATAAAAACGAGTGCGCAGCAGCTAAGCCACGCGCATCATGAGTTTAACGCAAGGCCTCGACCTCAGGGGTACGGTGACAGAGCTACTACTCTGAAATACTGCTGCCTATTGGACCCCCGGCCCACAACTAAGAGGGTCAGTTAAAGCTTGGGCAAATGCCCCAAACATTGAAACCTTGGAAGCTGGCGGGTCAGTTGGATTGTAACTTTGTTACCTATATCGCGATTTTGAAATGCCAGGCTCGCGATTTGTGAAGACGAAGAGATACCGCACCATTAGTTTTTCCCTTTCCTATTTTGACTACATGGTCAATTACGTAATTGTGAAAATAAACCTATCTTAGTAATTTTTAGCCAGATCAGACCAATAAAACCCCTGGTCTACTCTCTGGTAAGCTTCCGAATACAGTAATTTTCTCTGGGTCAAACGTCTATTCTATGGAGCCAGATTCCCTAGAGCCGAAAACCCTGACGCAATAATGATCCCCGAGTAAATTTGGGGCACAGAGCTTACAGTAAATTGACTGCCGGTGTGCTCCGAGGTCTCCGTCTTTTATCTACCAATCCACCTCGACCGTCTGAAGCCGGTGTCCTTTCTGACTAAGTATAGGGATATCTCAAGTCCCCTTTACTCTGGTAAATATGTCTCACTTGGAATTCTCCTTTTCTTATCTAGCCCTGGTTACCTAATATACGAGAGTGATTGAAAACAGAATTATACGCAATTACGCTCGAGGGAAAGTTGTCATACTGACAGCCACATAATTACAGCGCCTTATTTTCTTTGGCGCAAGAAACAACTCGACTCATCGCGACCCCCACATATATGTTTTCAATGAGAATATAATAACAACGCGTATCAGTCGTATGTCTAACATTGACTGAAACCTAAACATGCGATGCGGGTGCCTCGACTTGTATGAATACCCACCTCCTATCGTCTTTTTGTTGAACGAACGCTACGAGTTGTCATTTTTTTTTCTCATTAAGTAGTTTACTATGATAGTGGTCAATCTTGCCCAATCTCAGGTCGCCGTTCGTACTCGTACGCCGCGTTCTAATTGGATAGAGGGGGTTAAAGGCTTGCATTAGGTATGCTGTCATCAGTACGGCTTGCAGCAGCGCTAACTAGCAGGCGAAAGATAGTGCTCACCACTCTTGGTGGTCGCTAGAACGTCTATCCGCAATGTGACTGGAGGGTTGGAGGAGAGGATATAGGGGTTGCATACTCGCCATCCGTTAACATAGACATACATGTCTTGAGACATGAAAAGTTTACCTTTTTCTGACTTTGCCACCGTGGCAGGCATGGCAGGAAACTGTCCGGCTTGACACATCATGTTTATCATTTTGCCTCAACAATGCTATCGTCTTTTTCTTTTCGATTCTCGTGTCTTTCTTTCCCGCACGACACTCCGCTTTCCCCGCGTAGATCCCATGTATACAGGGTCCGAATCACACTGATTGTTATCTGGCAGTGACCTTATACTTAGTGCCTTGTATGGGAAGTGAGCGGCTGTCTTAGATAAGACCTGCCATATTTCCTCCGTCTCAAAATGGGCCATAATTCATTCGTGGTTGCCCGGTGCAAACTTGTTTTCTTTACCTAATATATGTGATTAGGTGGTCCGTGGCGCTGCGTCGCGTTTTTCAAATACTTGGTACCTGGCTGACGCCTATGACAATATGGCGTTTACCCCATGTCTCGCTTCCGGGCTGCTAAGCGTTAGCCAATAGAATCCCAAGAAAAATTTTAAGTTCTGACAGCACTAGCACTATCGAGAGGGACTTCGATTTGCATCATTACAAGAAGCCTTAAGACAGCTAGAATGTTCAATTAGAGTCGAGAGGTTAGTTATATCCCGTTACAAAGGCCCTTAGACTGAGTATAACCTTCTGTGGAACCCCTAATGTCGGAGAAATTGTAAAATTTCAACAGCCCTAGCTACCGAACTACGAGGTAATGCCGCGCAGGTAGCCAATAACCTCTTTGAAATTTCTCGGAAATCTATGTACCGATCTGAGTACCGGCGGGGTGGAACGTGGAATCGTAGATCCAAGCTAGATCTAAGCGGGTAGTCGCCTGCCCCCCTTTTTGCTTCTCAAGGGTTCAATCAGGGTCTAGGCGAGGGACGGGGACAACACGGCTGCTTTTCCTGTGCAGGGACCAGCCAGCACCTGTCTCGGTAAGTTCCCTTCCGCCACTATCAATCAACAGTGATATTGACAATAGTTGGGTGATCGGCATAAACTTACGCCCACATGGGCATAAACTCGAGATCGAGATATCCTTGGCGTAAAAATGAAGCCGAACTCACGCTCCCTTCGCATTCTTGTGTTAGAACTGGGGGTTGAGCGGTTATCAGGGATTATTCGCATAACTTCAAGAACCATAGACCCCCTCACGATGTTCAAGGTTTCTTGATTCGTTCGTCCGTTCGGAGTTCCTAGCTAAACGTCAGCACCCAACACCATGGCAGACCAAATGCAACCAAGCTTGTACGATGTTCCTCCAAGTCCGCCTAACTTCGACAAGGTGGGGACCTTCTATGTCGCGTTTTGCGTAACATGGACGTTTCTTCTGATACTTGGTGTGACATTTCTAATTGTTAATCGTAACAATCCGATTCTCAAGATCCGTGGTTTAGCGCTATCCCTCACCTCCATCCTCTTCCTTCACCTATACTGGATTCTTGCCCAGATAACATACCCTATTGGCATGACACTTCCCGTAATTGCGGCCTACGATGTCCAGTACTTCTTCATGGGCATTTGGTTCCCGTTGGGTGTCGCACTGTTCCACGCCTCCAACGCGCGGTTCCTCTATATCGCTAAGCGACAGAAGCAATACGCTTCTTCCCCTAAGCTTCGAAGGAAGAAGCAGGGCTGTAATGGGGCTGCCACTTCTTGGCTTTGTAAGTTGAGGAACTTGGACTATCCAACTAGGATTTTGATCTATATTGGCGTTGGCATCATTTTTCAGGTATATGACCCTGCAAAGAGATTGAGGATGAATGCGTATACTGAATTCTCTTCTTAGATCCTTGTGACCGTCGCCATGTGGCTCATGTGTCGCAAATATCATCCCACGTTTGGTGTGAAAGGAACAGACCTCCCCTCTGGAACGATCGCCGAACAGATGATCGAGTTAAGTCGTGGATGGGAGTTGTGGCCGTCAGCACTCTGGCAGGCAATCTGGACATGGGTGGTAAGCTTTTGTAATGTGTGACCAAAGGAGCAGTCTTGATACTGACACGTACAGATTGCACCGATCATGATTTGGAAAGCCTGGGGGATCCATGACACGTTGGGATGGCGCTTCCAAACCATTAGTTGCTGTATTGCGAAGTGAGTCTGCAGCTGATCGGACAAGACTTCCGTCCACTAATATTTGTATAGCCTTCATGCAACACCGATGTGGTTGATATCGATGTATGTGCCGGCCTTCACGAAGGTCAACGTATACTTTGCGCCGAGCGAATGGTAGGCAACCCAAAATACGAATCGTTATTTATTGAGCGAATACTAATGATTGTAGGATTCACCTTTCTGTAATGTTCTTCGAAATTTTTACCGTTTTCGTTCCTTGTTGGTTAGTCGTGAGACACTACCGCCTCCGCAAGAGGGCGGCAGACTCGAACGCCAAGTGGGAGACGGCATCCCAGTCGACTCTAAGGAAATCGAGCATCGTAGAATGGAAGACGGCATCGTACATCGAGAAAGGTCTCACGATAGACTACCTAGATAGGGAGATGGGAGACCGCTTGTTCACCATGAGCGCGCTGGATCATGTGCTGAGCGAGAACCCAGGCCCGCTGCAGGAGTTTTCGGCATTAAGGGATTTCTCGGGAGAAAATATTGCCTTCTTGACTAATGTAGCGTCTTGGAAGTCTTCGTGGCCTGGTGGTGCGACCGAGGATCAGATTCGCGACGCATTTACTCGCGGGCTAGTTATCTACACAAGTTTCATCAGTCCTCGGGATGCCGAATTTCCTATCAATATTCCTTCAAAATACCTGAAACAGCTGGAAGCGATATTCGAGAAACCCGCACGAATAGTGTGCGGGGAGGCACGTGTGGATCCCGCTACTCCATTTCCAACCGAGTTACCTTCTCCAGATAGCGAAGAGGATTCCGACCGGGACTGGATCGAGCTGGGAGAAGTAGCTGGCAGGATCCAATACGTTGGTGATATATCCGAAGAATTCGACTTCGGCGTGTTTGATCGTGCGCAGGCGCATATCAAGTATTTGGTCCTAACTAACACATGGCTAAAGTTTGTCACTGAGATACAACAACAGAGGCGATCTGGGGAGACCGAGCGGAGCGGGAATACCGAGAAGTCGGCTTCTACAATCGCGAGTCGGATTTCGAACGTCATACGTTCTGTCTTATGATGTTGAAGAGCAAATGTAGTGTAAGATAATATTATAGGGTGGAAATCTTTGTTAATATGTACCCAGGAGTGCGGGTACATTATCTTGGGCGGTCGCGTCAATTGTAGCACCAACTAGACTATACACAATGTAGTTCATTAATAATATTTTATAATTATATAGAAGATTCTTCAAGGCCAGAGCCAGACTGTGATGTCACTCGTCAACTTCCTATCCTTTTCTTATCTCTTCCAGTACTATTGTACTTCGACTTCACCCCGCCAAAGCCCCTCCGCGATTTCAGGCAGAAAATATCGAGACTGCTCGAGATCGAGCTATGTACTAGGTAGCTAGACGTTGCTGGCATTAATAAGGAGGGAAGGACATCAAGTGTAGTCGTGTGTATTGCCGACTACCACCAATAGGACGGCTGGTGTTGCACGCACACAGACCACACGGTATGCTCTTTCCAGACTATACCCGTGAACGAGTGGTCCGTAAGGGTCTCGTTGCATTGTAGTCTAATACAAGTTTGTCATCTGTAGCAACCGCCAGCATAGTCTGACCTGCTTATTACACATTTACACAGTACTGCAGAAAAGGGACGAGTTTTGGGTTTCTTACGATGTGCGAGCAGATAGGGTTCGCCTTGAACCTTCCTACATGCTGGACAAATGGTACCAAGACGTCGAGGACACTGGTCCCCAAGACTCTTGGCTCCACACTTTGCTGGAGAACAGGGTCTACGATGAATCGTTCAAGTCTGGATTTGAAATCCAGTTCTCATGCGAATCATGCATGACCCAATGGGGTTATGTATTTTGGGATAGAGAAAAGATGGATTATCACTCGAAGTATTCCATGCCAACCAGCAAGGAGATGCTAAAGATAGCTAAGCAAGCCCCATCCCTTCCGCATGACACCTTCCACGCTCTGGCATGGGGCCGTCAATCCGGAATTTGCCATGGCTGCCCATGGTCAGCCCAGATCAATGAGCAATTAGGATCGGCTCATCACCGGTTCGAATCGTGGAGGAAAATTACAGGCAGTCTGGTCTAGGGGGTATAAATCTAGACATACGGCACAGTAGTAGTATTGGGTGTGACATGAGGTCGCTGAATCGGCACTTATGCCAGAAGGACGCATTGGAGGAAGTTTTTACATGGATAACATTACGAGCATCGCTTTTTCAGCGTGCTCTTCTACAACAGAGTACATAGTTTACTCAATTCTATCTGGTCCTTCTGAGAAATAAAATCGCGCTAATGGTGTTCTTGATGTGAATTGGCCTACTTTCTCCCAGCCCAGCTGCCGAGAGGTCTTTTTAGGACTACAGAGGCCATCACGACCTCCATCTCGGCCAACCCCTGACCCCCCTAGTAGTTCTGACAGAGCCTTTCGATCACCATCTACCATGAGTGAAGATTCTGACAGGGAGAGTTAGTCTGCTGAAGCACCGGCTATGACATACTGGCACCTACTGATCTATAAAAGCTTCATTGTGATTGATCAAAGCATGCACGATCTTACGTCAAAAATAGGACTTGTCGTCATCGTCAAAACGAAACTCCTCGTGATCATAGTGCATGGTATCCAATATTTCCAAACGTGGGTGATCGAAAGCTGTATGTAGCTATAAGTTCATAGATAGGAAAATGACCTCAAGGAAATCAGCTAGCATTTATTTTTGCGGTGTATAAGTCGAGCTATACAACAGGGCTCGTGTATCCTAGGGTCATCAACTCCTCCGACTCATCTGAACGACACTGTGCATCTTTATCCCATCATTCTAACCATAGTAGCAGACAAGATCATTGAGAAGCAGCGACGCCCGCCCCTCCAAACCACAATTTCCATGAAACTAGCCTGGTTCCCATAGAGGATATCTCGTAACCAACCATTGTAAGGCCCACTTACAAGCATCTAAGCAGTGCCGACGAATCGACGGTAGACGAGTTATTGTATCGTAAAAGAAGAGATCCAAGATCTCAGCTATCTTGGTGGTATTTACAAGACGACTATTTACAAGTGGTTCCGTTCCGCGTGGTGATGGGCCTGCCTAACAGCTATTTGTGGAGTCGTCTACACAATTCGTAGCACCCACTAACAAGCGTGTAAGGAGTGCCGGTGGAAAGGATCCTCTTATCTAGCCTCTTCCCCATCAAGAGCGTAATTAGTTGTCTTCATAATCGGTATCTAACTCTTCTACCTCTGAGGCCTCGACGATCTCTTCGTAACGACCCCTATATCGTTCCGATTCCTTGTATCTTTTCAGGTCGGTGTAGCGACAGTCATGGTTCGGATTGACCATAGTCACACTGCGAGACCCATGTCGCAGCTCAATGAATCCCAGCCGTCTTCGTAAGAAGCTCGCTCACAGGGGATTGAATCGGATCCTCAATTCAATCTCTCGCACACTGTCGAGGTACGAGAGGTCCTTGAGGAAAGCAAGGTCGTTATAGATGCGACAGTGAACGAACATGCTACTTTCCTCGCGTCTGTCGTACCATGGATTCAAGTTCCCTCCGCAAGGGCAGACATTCAATACCAACGTCTTAAGCTGCGAGTGAACCCTGGCAGTTCTTAGGAGTCGGAATATTTCTGCCCAGTCCTTATCCTCCTCCCACTCCTCTTTTGTATGCTTTCCGTTGCACTCTATATTAGTGCCTGCACCGCATTCGTAGTCGATCGTAAGGTAACGGAGTTTCGCGATGTTATGTGGGCCGATGATGTTCAGGAACTTGACCCAGTCTTTGAGGTTACAGGATATTCTCATGTCCTGGTAAATGATCGGAGAAGCCTCGTTATAGAATGTCTTACAGACTTGAAGGAGTCTGATTGCCCTCGGGTGCTGCCACGCACAGGTTATAAATGAGTCGTCTATCCAGTCGAAGTGCTCGGCGTGGAGATAACGTTCGAAGATGTTGTATCTTATTTCATAGGGCAAGGAAAGAAACCCAAGAGGGCCGGCAGTGGTCGGAGGAATGGTATTGTCGGCTGACGAGATGACCGTGGGGGTGACCAAAGAGGTAGACATCTTGACGGATTATAACACGATGTAATGTTATAACCCGGAGAAAATACCGTCTATATTGTTATGGTAGGTTGGTAGCAAGACTGGGTAGGACGTGGTAACAATGAAATGGCCGATTGTTGGTTTTCAACAATATGTCTTGTAATTTGTACTTTTAATGATGTATGGATAAGATGAACAATCTGGAATGAATTTAGTGGGAAGTGCATGTGTATATATATATTTCTGGACGGAGCCTGGGCGGCGAACGCACAGTCACCATTGGGTTAGTGGAGGTTGAGTCATCCTGTTTTTGAATTTTCTCTTACTAGCTAGCACTGGCTTGCGACGCGTCGCGCCTTACAGGCCAGTGCCAGTAGTACCTTTAGCTTGTGGTATCGAGTATCACTCGATCCTTCCGAGAATCAAGTCACGTAAACACGTGTTATCGGTGTAATTACTTCATCAACAAATCGCTTTGCAGCGATTCTCAAGGATCTATCTCGGCTAGAAGTTCCGTACTAGGTATCAAGGAATAATGATTGATATAGGACTTCTTTTAAGAAACTTTAGATGTCAAGCCTTCTATGAAGATTCCCATGAGCTAAGATCGGCCCGTAGAGGAGTTCCCTAGCTGCATCCCTCAGATCCTTCCGTATATAGCAGGTCTCCTGGCATGAGGTAGCTCAGAGCTCCTCGTGCAACAACAGAGTTTTTTTCATGCTTCTTGGTTTGCATCGTGACATTAGAAACTAATTCGTGAAGCGTGCTAAACGCAACGTGAATAATTCACGATGTCTTAGTCATCAACGAAAACAAGGGGAATATTACCAAGAAACGTTTTTCCAGTCCATGATACAATTCTGATAATTTTAAAGGTACATTTTTGCTATTGAATCACAGACCAGATATTCTTCAGGTATGTCCCATCATTTAGATGACTTGGAATTATCTACAATAAACAGTGTAAGTGATGAAATGAAGTTGGTATTCAATTTGTGGGTCCGGAATAGCTTCAAAAAGAGTATTAGGTAAGCAATCGACCTTGGATATTCTAATATTTAAATACCGGCATAAAGATAATCAAGGCAGCGTAACTATCACTTTGAGCATAGGTAAGAAATAAAGACGCCGTCTTTGATTAGGTATGTAGGAAAATAGCCGAAATTGCTATCCATGGCTATGCATAGATCGTCCCACAGGTGCGCCTCTTGAGAACCCTGCACAAGTCTCTCTTGTGCTTCACTCTATTACGGACTGCAATTCAATCTGTAACCAGTCCAAGACAGCCTTGAATCATCGTATGTGAAGTCCCAGTTCTATCGAATGAACCTCGATGTTCATAGAAAGTCAAACCCCGTCTAATAGTTACTATTCCCTCGTCTTCCAACTTCCAAGATTACCACACTATGCTTTCAGGTGGAAATGGAAGTAGCGTGATCCAATTGGAGACGTCAAATGTAAATTCATCCGATATATCTCTCTCTTCTGGCTCTTGGGTGGGCGAATCCGACTCTTCATACTCCAGAGATGGAGGGTTCTGGTGGTAAAGACGTTCATGTTCGTCCGACTGTGTATAACCCCGTACATCGAAGCGAAACTTGGGGTGGTTTGGGCTTTCGAGCGTTGTGTGATTGCTATCGTACCAATGCTTAGCGATATATCCAGAATTCCGGAGCAGGAGAGTCGCCCAAAGAGGGTGGTATTCACCCGAAAGAGATAGAGTTTTGGCGTCTTTAACATTCCATAAGCCCATGAGTAATTTCAGGTCTCTGTAGACCAAGCATCGGTGGTTGTAGATTAGAGGTGATAGATCACCATCGTTATCCTCCCTAACATCGAAGCAGGGCGTCATATGAACGGTCAACGTTTCGAGTCTCGAAAAGGCTCGAGTGTCCCGAAACATCTTGAAAATGGGTCTCCAGTTACTTCTCTTCGGCTCATGTGGATGTTCAAGACATTCAGGGACGGGTTTATGGCACGAATAGGTGATAGTTAGGTGCCTAATTTTCGCGACGTTGCGTTGACCCATTCTTTGAAGAAGTTCCTTGCACTCTTCCGGGCTGCATCCTATGGCCACTTCTTCGAAGAAAAATGGGGAGATCTCTTCGTATAGCTGCTTGCATACTTTAAGTAGATTCCACCGCTCCGTATTGCCCCATGGATCGTAAAGACATCTCTGGTAGATGTCATATCGTATCTCGTACGGCAGGGATAAGAGATGGGTGCGTGTGGGAACTACAACCGGGATTGAAGTTGGGGTTGTAGGGGACCGAGCAATGGCCGAAATAGAGGTAGACATGTTGATTGATGTCTCAGTGGAATCGGGTCTAGATATATGATCCGATAGCATGTTGATGCCTTGTTGACGATGTTCTAATAGCAGCGTCGTGTAGATGAGCGAAGTGAACTTCTTGTGTCGAAATAACAAGCGTCAAGTAGAGAATTGAGTTGTTTAGATTGATATTAATGGGATGTAAATCTGAAGTTAACACTTGTGTCTATGTAAAGTTATCGTCTAGCGAGGGAAATCATGTATATATATTTTTTTTTCGATCGGCATTTAGGTAGGAGCTTGGGCGCTGAACCTGATGCCGCCTCAGGCATCCTATGGATTAACGTAGTGAGGGTTGAGTCATACCGATTAAGCTAAGCGATAAAGTTTAAACAACTATCCTCCGTGTACTGTATAACAATGCCATTTAGTTCTATGGTGCAGATATTCTGACCACTCAGAAGGAGGATGGATGACAAAGGCCGTCCTTGAAAGACCGCGATAAACTCAGACAGCTGCAAAATATTTTATTATGGGAAGGAACATCTACTAGTTGCCCAAATACACGGTGCATTATTCCAATTTGACATATTCAGGTTTTCAGGAACTAGAATCTAACGAGTTCATTGTACCTTCAGTGTCGCGCTACTACGTGAATAGGAATTAGGGCTTGACTAACTCGATTTCAACAATGTGCGAATTTATTCTACGACAATGTTGGCAGGTCGTTGCCACATATCCGCACTAAATATAATGTACGAGTAGCGACTTTTTGTCTCGGGAAGGCAGGAACGAGGATAAACAGATGGTGAGATTATTATTGGGAAAAGGACCAAATTTTGTACCTTCCCTATTAGCATGTGCAACTGCTGAGTCACTCACGTCCCTCTGATAACACTGTTGTTTTGCTATCCAGCCAACATGCGCTCCCAGCAAAAGCTCAAAGGGCAATCGATTGCATGGTTGCCAGGTAAAACACAGACCGCCCATGATTACTAACCTCAATAAATCGCTATTATATCACTTTTATTTAAAGTCAAAGAGGATTGTAGATAATTATCTAATAAAAGTTACCACCTACAATATACCGAGAGATGAAAGATAGGGGCTAATGCTTACGTAAGGAATGTCAGAATTTCCTTTTTAGGACAAGCCTATGATTCTGATTGGTCACCCCTTTTCCGTTTCTTTCCCCGGCATGATCATTCCGAGGAATGTGCTTTCCGCATTTTTGGGGCGCAAAGTTTGAATTCAATATACCAATGCATATTTTGATAGACTAGGTACGTACCTATCTATCTACCTTTATGATTGTTAATTTGTAGATTGAAATATTTGTTGTCAAAGAGGGACATGTTTTGGGCAAGAAATCACCAATAAGATATGTGTGGTGAATAAGAAAGCGAGTCAAGCAATATTTTAATAGCCTATCTGACCTAACAAGGTATTATGCCAATTCCGATCATTGCTGCGATCTTATATCAGCGCAAAATCATTGATACATCAATTCACAAGTATATATAACTCCTTAAACACCGATCCTCATGCAATGCTTAAATAGTTCATGCTCTAATGCTCTAGGTAATCCAAGAGATCATTCGTCCTCAAATTCCTCTTCGCCGGTCTATACCGTGTTAGTAAAATGTATTAGGACCAGGTAGTAGCTCAACTCACATTGTTATGGAAGTCCTGCCCACCGTTGGTGGCAGCGATAACACCCACTCGAATGCAGAAATCACCAAAGTGTTCTCCCTCCTCGCGCTCCAAAGAATATCGATTCAGCAAAGGCTTCATTATAGCCAATATTTCGTCTTCCTTGATGCTAGATCGGTAAAGCTTGTTTAATCGTTGGCCATGATATCCGCCGCCAAGGTACATATTGTAAGCACCGTAAGCTTTGCCGACGAAAGCAACTTCTGCTAGCCAAGGACGGGCGCAACCGTTCGGACAACCCGTCATACGCATAACAATCGACTCTTTACCTAATCCATTCTCTTCAAGGCACCCCTCCAGTTTGGAGATAAGTTCAGGTAAGTAACGCTCACTTTCGGCCATGGCTAAGCCGCACGTAGGGAAGGCGACACAAGCCGAAGAGCTGAGACGCATGCCAGAAAATTGGACATTATCGAGCTTGTACTTCTTCATCAGTTCCTTCATTTGTGGAAGATCTTCGTCCGCGACGTTGCTAAGAATCAGATGTTGGTTGCCTGTCAATCTGAATTCTCCCTTGTGGACCTTGGCAATCTCGCGGAGGCCAGTCTTCATCTGAAAGTCGGCTGTATTTTCAATACGGCCGTTTTCAATGAAGAATGTAAAGTGATTCATGCCAGTTTCATCCTTTTGCCAACCAAAAGTGTCGATGTTACTCTTGAAATGGAATGGACGTTCAGGCTCGAACGACTTACCCCACAGTGCCTCAACCTTAGAGCGGAATACGTCAACGCCCATGTCGTCGATGGTATACTTTAGTCGAGCGTGTTTCCGGTTCTTGCGGTCTCCATGGTCTCGCTGTACAAGCATGATCTTCTCGCAAGCAATATGAACCTCTCCAGTCTTAACGAATCCCATCATGCGGCCTGTTTGAGGATATGTCTTCTTATTATTATGTGTCGCACCCATACCGCCTCCAGCGAGGACGTTGAATCCCGCCAGCTGGCCATCATCGCCCTTAATAGCAATGAGACCAACATCATGTGCGTATACATCTGTGTCATTGTGCGGCGGAATGGCAATTGTGATCTTAAATTTTCGGGGTAGATAAGTGGGGCCATAAAGGGGTTCGAAGTCCTGCACGGCGTTACCAGCAACTTGGGTCTTTTCGTTGTTGTCATCCGTCAGCCAAATCTCATGGTAAGCTGTAGTAGATGGAAGAAGGTGGTCGCTGATCGTCTTCGAGGAAGCCCACACTTGTTGATGGTACTCCGACTGAGTGGGAAGAGAGCTGCACATGACATTTCTGTTAACGTCTCCACACGCGGCAATGGTGGTCATCAACGCCTTGTTGATCGCTTTCATAGCTGGCTTGAGCTTTCCCTTGACTACGCCGTGGAACTGGAAGGTCTGCCTGGTAGTGAGCTTCATAGTCTCGTTGCCGAGGCTTGTGCTAATGTCATCCATTTGAACCCATTGCTTCGGAGTGGATACGCCACCAGGAAGTCTGCAACGTATCATGAAAGAATAGGCAGGTTCTAGACCCTGGGCTTTTCGTTCATCTCGGATGTCTCGGTCGTCTTGCATATATGTGCCGTGGAACTTGGTGAGCTGTTGATCGGCAGCCGAGATAGCTCCAGTAGTTGGATCATTCAGACCTTCAACAATCGTACCCCTAAGGTAGTTTGAAGCTAACTTAATATCCTCGTTAGTAAGCGGCGCCGGTTCCTCTGGTAACCCTTCGACGTTTGCGACTCCAAGCGCCTGCCAGATTTGAGGTTCCCAGAGCGTATATCCAGTTTGGTATCCATCAGGGTCTTGATCATCGCCTAGTCCGACCTCGGATAGCCGTTTACCACCAAAGTTCGCAAATAACCTATCCAGGTCCTTGGCGGGCTTGTTGTAGTATACCCTATCTTCCTTTCGTGGCCAATAGTGCTTGTCTCCGAGACCGAAGACGGAGTAGTTGACAGACGCAAGATCTAGGTCTGTGTTATCCTTGATGGCGTCCCAGAAAGGCTTGCCGTTCTGAGGGAATTCTCCTTGGCCAGCAGTAGATGTTATGAGCACAATGTTTTCCTCCTTTGGAAGATCTTCGACAGGGTAATCTTCCATTGCCATAACAATTGTCTTGAGACCTCGAGCGCGACCTCTCGTTCCAAGCCGCTTCGCCAATGACTGTGCATTTCCATTATCCGACGCAAATAGGATCGTAAGCGGGGCACCAAATAGACCTTCCAACAATTGGTTATAGGCGTCACGAGCCTTTCGCTTCTGTTGCGCACGAACTTCTGTGCCAAAATCTTGCGCAAGGCTTGCGGCAAAAACTGGCTCACGCCGCATCAGCTGAGTGAGTTTGTTGTCCCTATCCAAAAATTCCTTGAGTTCATTCTTCACACGCTCGGAATCCAATGAGAAGTTAGGCTCGCCCTTGTTCTCATTCTCCGGGTTCCATCTGTAGAGTGGCCAATAACCGAGATCCACGGCTTTCTTGGTTTCTTGTAAAACGGTCAGTGGGGAATCCTGTTCACCGAAATACGGCAAATAGGCGAGTACGACGGAAGGACCATTGAATTGGTCGGCCTCGAGCATAGCCTGTAAAACTTGAGTGTAGGAGCTGTAAACTGCGGTAGATGCAACATAGGCATTGCCGAAATTCATAGCATATAGACCAATATCCTTCTTCCGCCTCTCAGCATCCGCTGCCGCCCGCTCGGAGTAGGGCGTTGAATCGATTATGAGCATGTTCACATTCTCACCGGAGGCCAAGACATGGTGGACACCTGAGTTACCTAGGTCGTATGCCCAGGCATCTGATCCAACAAGCCATAATGATTCTTTTCGAAATAAGCCTTTGCTTGACAAAAGCTCCCGCGCAATTGAAGACCCGTCGGTTTCAAGCCTAGCAATTACGTCGTCCGCGATCTCACCAGCAGCCTTGGCGTCTTCGGCGCTCGCCGCCCACTTAGCTAGCCAATTGACAGGCGACTCCGTAACGAAAGACCCTGTGCTAGCAGCTTGCTTAACCTGCTTAACGAATCTTTGACGGTGCTCTTTCCGGGCGAGGAGCGAACCGAATCCGAATTCAGGACTAGCTGCAATCGTAGACGAGATACCTGCGGTTTTAGAGCCAAGAGCATTTGCTATGTAGGCTTGTTTGCCAAATAACTGGTCCAAGATTTTCGTATAGGCCGTCTCTAACTTCGGTTGCTCCAAGCCATAGGTTTGCGCGTCTTGCGGTGCGCCTGTTTTTCCCACCTCTAGATTTTGCAGAGGCTTCTCAGAAGCCAGGTTCTGGAAAATACCTCTCAGAGCTTGGTGAATGGTGTCTGGTGTTATATACCCTAGTTGATGACCCACAACAGTCTCGACGCCACCAAAGCCACTCTTCACCGATGTCAAAACATCAATTAACAACGGACCCCATTTCGTCGTTTTTCGTGAAATCTGCTCTAAGACGGCGATGCGCTTCACGGATCTCGGAATAGCCTCGATAAGCTTTGCACCCAGCCATGGACGGTACAGTCTAGCTGTGATCAATCCAGCTTTCGCATAGATATCTTCTGGCTTAGCTGCATCAAGCGCTTCGGCGAACAGACCCGCATCAGAACCGAAGACGAATATGGCCTTCTCTGCAGTTGCCGGGCCAGACCACTCAAAAGCGCTATAACTACGACCAGTGGTTTCCTTGAGCTGAGACCATATCGTAGTTACATATTTGTAAATATCCTCGGATGTGACTAAAGGTGGGGCGGCTTCGATTGTGGTGGCGGAAGACACGCTCGGCGGGGCACTAGAGTTACTTCGTTGGCTCGACTTGTCCGAGGCTTCGGATGAAGCCGCCTTTGAAGCTGCACTGAGGATCGTCGAGTCCACCAGACTATTCTCTGTGGCACTTGGGCGCGTCTCGGGATGATCTGAAGCGACAACAACCCTTCCATCATCGGCATAGATGCCCGATTCCGAAACCGAACTAGCCTGGTAGCGGCGAACGTCGTCTAAATTGAGAATATGTCGGAATAGGGCCGCATCCTCGGCTGCGATCGGCTTATCATGGGTACACGAACTCGGGTCAAAGAAATGAATAACGCCCTTTCCGGATCGAACTGCAAGAGCATGCGCAGTGATGGCCATATCTTGAGCCTCCTGGAGAGACTCGGATTGGAGGAAAGTCCATCCTGAATTTCTGATCGCGGTTATGGCAGAGTAGTCGGGGAAATTAGCTGGGTATAAAGAAACATGAATGACTACTGGGTAGCTGGCTAGCTTATATAAGTGCGCAATAGAAGCGAGTAGAATATTTGATGTGGTGGTTACGGTGGTGAGTCGACCTGAACGGATTGGAGCGAAGACAGAGAGGAGAGGGTCAACGTTATGTCGGACAGTTTGGATCTGGCAGCATTGAGTCAATTGGCAAGTTTTACGTTTACATTGTGGGAAATAAACACACCTCTGGCACAGAACCGTCGGTCTTAGCGACTAGACTTGAGTCTTTTCTCGCAGCATATCTCTTAAGGTGGGATGAGAATGCCGAGTCCTGAGCTTGCGCGGGCTGAACTGAGACAATGACGTCGCTGGCAAGGTAAGCGATTCGCGCTGCTACAATTTTACACTTAATTAGCTATGTATATTGTGACGACTGTTTCTTTTATTGTTTTCTTATAATGTTGGGGCATTTGACATGATTTATTTCCTAGTTAAAAGGAACAAACAATATGACATTAGGATTGAAGATTTGAAGATAGATGGCGGGGCACGTGTAGTTAGGATCGAATATCGAGTATGGAAATGAGGTACATGACAACAATAGTGTAATAATATCAGGACTGTATGTACTTACCTGCCTCTTCGGGCGTTCGAATCTGTATATTTAGGGTCGCCATGTCGGACTCTGATTTGGTAAGAGCAGAAGAGTCTGCTTTTCCAAAGAGGAACGACATGATGTGTAGTCTTTACCCCCTCCTACATATAAATCAAAAAGTTGACTACGCTAGAAATCTTTTTTTTCCTTTCCCCGGCATTGGTATTGGTAAGTGGGAAAGGTCGACCGATGGCGACAGCCCAGACTAACATAGTTCAGACCCCGAATCAATGGAGAATCAATGGTTGTGGGACTTTTAATGGCCCCGCAAATCCAATTAGTCCGTCATTCACTGTAATCACGCAATCGTCTTAACCTTGATTAGCCTTGAGCCTCGAGCCAATTCTACCAATAATAAATCACACTTTGTCAGAAAACGCCATCGTTGGCCAACCAAATCCCCGGGCTATACCTTGCATCATCTCGAACCGGTAATCGGCTGAACCCCATATTCTGTCTTCCAATTAGCACGACTTCCTTTGCCGTTTAACAAAACGGACCGAGAACCGCTGTCGAGAGAAACTCTTGAGAATATTATTAACTTGCTACACCGATAACATTTTGAAATACCGCGACGAGGTAACTTCTTGATGATTAATATTAGGATCTGGGTTGGGGTAAGCTGTCAAATACTAATAAGACCCTACCGATTGGTCTACCGTCGTGTTGCGCATCAAACGCCGATAGCCGCCCGAGCCTATACCCAGCACTAAAAGTCCTAAAAGTCTCAACCACCATTATACAACTTCAGTTTACTATAAACATGTGTAACTTGTTAAGAAATACATGCAATTGGCATATGTAATCATTCAAATATATGTAATTCTTCAAACCTTATACATTCCGTCTAAGTATTACTCTGTTATGGTTTATAGTAATAGTTAAAGATCGACTAAGTCCAATATCCGTACTCCACTATTTTGATTCATCAAGCTTAGCTACTTCTCTCAATTAGATACAAGCTGTATTATGAAGCAACTAATATACACCTACCCATTAGAACAAACGCCGAGATTTCCCCAGACCATTAAACAGTCGATGGTGAGCTGATCAATGACAACAACTAAGTCGTTGGTGTGCCTAACAATTGTCTTGGTAATGTCTAGGCAAGAGAATTTCACCTAGGTTATTATAGGGATGCTAAATCAAGTGAAACTCATGATCCAAAGGAAAGAAGAGTACGTCTAGTGTCTCGGGTTTGAGAGTTGGAGAAGGCAATCCGAGACCTCTCAGTCTTTTATTGAGAAAATAACGCCACTATCTCATGCTGTACAAATCCATCGTATCAAAGAACGCGGCGCCACATATTCTATATAGCTGAGCCTCATAACTAAGCCTCAACGTTGAAACTAGACATTGAAGCGCTTACTCAGCCCAAGATCCGGAGATCGGGAGGATCCTAGCTCGGACTCACGTCATTGGTAGCACCTGTCGGTGGTACCATCACTAAGAAACCACCACCGAGGGGTATCGTGACAAAACGTGGGGCAACAAAGCTCCAACTCAAACCATTTTCCGAAAATCACCATAAAGCCTTGGAGGCATCACGAAGTGCCAATTGATCAGCAAGACAGTAACGGAATTTATAAATCATAGGAACTGGTGAATTCTGTAGATTTATAAGCCTCATCGGCCCCTCATTTCATCCCACGTTTCATGAATCCGTCTCTGTCGCGGGCCGTCGCAAGCGCACCTACCCGACTCTTTCTCGCCAATCCACGTGCGGTATTTAGAGGCTATCCCGTATCCGTGACTTCGGCCACCTCCATTACTCAGATTCACACATACGCTCATCCTCAAGCTCGTAGCCGTAGTTATAACCGACCTCAGCTCCGTCAGAGGAAATCTCGTATATCGCTCACCAATCCGACAACCCCGACCTTCTCAACCTCCCGAACAAAGAGCTCCCCGACTGCAACCAAGCCTCCAATGTCATCTACCAGCCTCATCGAGTCCGCCAAGCGCGCCGCCTGCCGGCAAGCCGTCGCGGACCACTTCAGCCCGACCTTCACCTACGTCGGGATCGGGAGCGGCAGCACAGTCGCCTACGTCGTCGAAGCCATCGCCGAGCTCGGGCCCTCCGTAACCTCAACGATGAAATTCGTGCCCACGGGTTCCGGCTCAACAGCACTAATCAAGAACGCCGGGCTCGCCGTCTTGCAAGTCCCCGACCTGCTCACCGAAGTCGGCTACCACCCCGACACCGCCGAGCACCAGCCCATCGACATCTACTTCGACGGTGCGGACGAGGTCGACGCCGAGCTGAACTGCATCAAGGGCGGCGGGGCGTGTCATTTCCAAGAAAAACTGGTTTCTAGGCTGTCGAAGAGGTTCATCTGTGTTGCGGATAGCAGGAAGAAAGTAGACCGACTGCTCACGTCGTGGGCGTATGTGCCTGTTGAGGTTTCTCCTGTAGGCGCCGAGTTCGTACGCCGCGAGCTGATACGCATTGGGAGCAAGGATCCCAAGATCCGGACCTCGGGGCCGACGTTCATCCGTACCATCACCGACAACCATAACCACATCATCGACGCGCCATTCCCCACGCTGCTGTTGAACAGCGAGAAAGATAAACTAGATCCCGCGGAGGGGCTATGGACGCCCGCCGCGCTGTTGGAGAAGATCAGAAGTATTTTCGGTGTGCTAGAGGTTGGTATTTTCACTGGGTTCAATGGGCCAGACGTGGCGAAGCTAGGCACAGAGATAGAGGGCGTGAAACCGGTGAAGGCATACTTCGGAAGGGCGGACGGACAGGTAGAGACTTTGGGTTAGGTATCGCGGTCATATTTCCTTGGGGATCAGATATTCCCTCAGCATAAAAGTTCGTCATTTGGTCTATTTTTAATATGGGTGTTTCGTAGACCCATATGTAGTTCATAGAATTTATGGGCAGGCACAGAATATAAAGCATAGAACTTGTACGGACGATTGATTCCCTTTGACCGCGCTCAAATTGGAATTTGAAAAGGTAATTACATATACTAAACGTCGTACCCGTAATGGCCGTACTGGTCTTCTTCTCGTTACTTTGCTTCGTGGATTGGCTTCGTATTATACAACAACTTTTGACCCGTTCATTCGCTATGCATGGAAATATCCTGCGTGGCTCTGGCTCTCCTCCCCGCAATGTCGCAGATCTTCCTTCGATAGGAAACGTCGTCGCGCCCCCTAGCACGCGCATCCTTCTTGTTGAGAAGTTTGGGTGTTGGTCTTTACATCGATCACTATGAAACTTGTCAGTCCAACCATTTCGCTCCACGTCGAAGTATTGCGGATGCGACCCACTTTGCGACGAAGCCTGTGCGGCAGCATCTGTCCCCTCCATACCGGGAAGAGCTTGCGCTATCCTCCTGAAGAGGTTCTTGACGTTGTGGCCCAGCTTCGCACTCGTCTCGACGAACATAAGGTTATTCTTCTTAGCTTCATCTTCTCCTTGCGCCGTCGTGACTTCTCGCTTGTCATTCAAATCGGTCTTGTTGCCCACCAGCACAATTATCACGTCGTTTCCTCGTTCCGCGCGTACGTCATCGATCCACTTCTTGGTATTTTGGAAGGACTTAGCATCTGCCCGTACGTGTTAGTTTGTTGAGATCAATAAGTAGTTGACAAGATAAGAGAACGATGGGTCTTACTCGAAATATCGTAGACAACCACTGCGACGCTAGAATCTCGAATGTAGGAGGGAATCAAACTCCTGAAACGCTCTTGGCCGGCTGTATCCCATAACTGTAGTCGTACCGTTCTGTCTTCGAGGTACATTGTCTACCGCCCTTTCAGTCAGCCAACCCAAGTCACGTATTCATTGTCTGCAGTAATTGGCGACGTAAACCTGCCTTTGAGAGGAAATCGATACCGATCGTAGCTTGATACATGTTGTCGAAGGAGTCATACATGAACCGCGTTATCAGGGACGTCTTGCCGACTAAGCCGAGGTGTCACGTTAGCTATCATCCGAAGTTATATCCTGCTCGGAAGAGCATCGTCGGTTCGTGTTGGATGCGTACCACTTTGTTCGCCGAGAAAAACCAGCCTAAGGACAGTCAATAAAAAGCCGAGATGACGATAATGGGCGGGCAAGGCTACTTGAATTTCTTCAACGGGTTGTTGTACCCGCCTGCTCCTCCGGCCTGTGCCATGATTGCGTTGAAGTTCTGCTAATTGTAATTTGACGTGAATTTGGGGGTAGCGATCAAAGGCTGGGAAGAAGAGCTCGAGCGGTTCTAATGTGTCGAGATGCGCGGATGTACGGGGTATAATCTGAACAATAGAAATTCGGGGAATCGAACAGTTGAAAAGTCGGGTCGTTGGGAAATCAGAAACTAGCTTGTTAAACCGGAGAAAAGTAAATAAATTAATTATTCTTGAAAGATGAATCACTATATGATTGTTTGTTTTTCCTTTGAAAGAGTCGATCCGGAAAGAAACCGACTAATTTATTGGAAGTTGTTCTTTCCCACCTTCACCTACGAAAGGAGGCGGCCCCTTTTCTGGATATAACCTGGTAAGTACGAAAAATGCGCTTTGGGCTTGCAGCCTTGACAGATTGGCGATTTTTACCAGGACCGGGGGGTCTGATGGGGCTAGAGCATGCAACGGTTGTCGTTGGCAATCGATAGCGCCATGCTTTTGGGGAGAAAACCAAGGTCTAACTCAATTGATATTACCTAACCATAGGCGGTGTGGCTAGGTAGCGACAGAAAGTGTGGCTTTCCTTAATAATGATAAGATAAGATCGTGCTGAATTTGAAAATTTCTAGGTTGAGCAGCCCCACTAGTAACGATCTTGGGTGTTCAAGATTCTACATCTGTCAAGCAGCCCTTCTCAATTTTTACACTGCTTTGATATCTCCGACAATGCCAGTTTTAAAGCCCTTGAAGGGCTCCACAGAGGCGCCGGCGACATACAAACAACCTTCAAGAAAAGGCAAGAAGGCATGGAGGAAAAACGTAGATGTTACAGAGGTTGAGAAGGGTCTGGAGGAGTTGAATGAAGAAATCATCAAAGGGTTTGTGCACAATTGATATTTCTTTATCGCATCAAGCTGATCTTGCGAAATAGAGGCGTTATCGCTGAGATACCTTCCGAAGAACTGTTTACTGTTGATACAGTTGGCGATGCGTCAATACCAAAGAAGTTCCCCAAGCTCACCTCGAAACCTTTGAAAGCCGATGAGATCATTGCCGCGCGATCAGCCGTACCAGGACCTCCTCCCTCACGTAAGCGCCCGGGAGACAAGACTACCGACGGAATTATCGCAGAAAAGCGACCGAGAAGGGAATACGTTACACACAAAGAGCTCAATCGATTACGAAGGGTAGCAGATGGCGTTCACGAGTCTACGGTAGAAGTTCCAGATGCGTCATACGATCCTTGGGGAGCAGTTATCAAATCCGAAGTACAAACTCCTACATCTATAGAGGACAAGAGAGACGACAAGATCAAAGCACCAAAATCTTTTACCAAGAAACCGATATCACTTCTGGCAAGTGGAAAGACCCCCAAGGCTGTACCGACGCCTAAAGGTGGATACAGTTACAATCCGGTCTTTGCCGACTATGAGGCCCGCTATACCGAAGAATCAAATAAGGCCGTTGAGGCTGAGCGCAAGCGCCTAGCAGCCGAGGAGGCCGAGCGCCTCAAGATGGAAGCTGCTGCTAGGTCTGCTGCCGAGGCGGAGGCCGCAGAGGCTAGGGCCGAATTATCGGAGTGGGACGAGGACTCGGAATGGGAGGGCTTCCAGAGCGGTGGTGAGGAGCTCAAGGTTAGCGCAAAACGACCGGGCCGCAAAAACCAGGCGCAAAGGAACAGGAGCCAAAGACGAAAAGATGAAGAGCGCCGACTTAAACACGAGGCGAAGACAAAGGTCCGGAAGGCTCAGTTAGAAGAAATCAAGCGAATTGCAAAGGAGGTTTCTGAACGTGAGCGCGAACAGAACCTAGCACTTGCGAACCTTGAGCAGAGTGAGAGCAGCGCCGACGAGGATGATGAGGTCCTTCGCCGACGCCAATTGGGAAGACTTAAGTTACCTGAGAAGGATCTGGAACTGGTTCTACCAGACGAACTACAAGACTCTTTGCGCCTCCTGAAACCTGAAGGCAACTTGTTGAAGGACCGCTACCGGAGCCTATTAATTAGAGGAAGGATGGAGGCCCGCAAGAGAATAACATTCAGGAGGCAAAAGAAGACTAAACTCACGGAGAAGTGGGCATACAAGGACTTCAGCATCTAGAGCTGCCGGAGCTAGTCAATAATAGTCTAATAGTCTAAGAATAAAGGCGATCGACGGAGTTGCCGGTAAGGAGCATGAATAATTAGCAAAGTTTTGAGGCTCTTCAACTATGAGATGTTTTCTGCTTCGGTCCTACATCGGAGATCCGACAATCTGGGTAAGTCGGTAGCCAAGTTGCAACGTTCCAATGCACGATTTTTTTCAGAATGAGCCCCTAGCGCGTAGAATATTCGACGAGTCCTTCCTCTCAGATCTGTCAAAACTAACTACACTTGAGATGTTTACTTTTGTACTACATGTGTACTACACGGAAACACATGCCAAGCTGTGCCTCAGAGTTTATTGCAACTTCAGCTGTTCATATCAGATGAAATTGATATTTTCTGTCAGCCTGAATCAGGTAAAAGTCGCAACATTAGTAGGGAAACTAGAACAAAGAAGTGATGTTTTCGCTAACATAAAGCGGGGCCAGGTACAGATAAGCTTGAAAATCGAAGAGGGCCGGGACATTCCCACTGGTGGTAAACGGAGATCGGAGTCCCACTACAGCGGGTAGTGCGTCATACATACGAATTGGAAGTCTGGTAGCACAAGTTTGGCCAGGGAAGCGCCGAAGAAGCCATGAGACAATTGATTCAAAATGTCCATAATAATGTCCATAATATCCAAACTTTCTTCAATTAAGCTTCACTTTTTCCAATTCCGGGACACGTAAACTATTGTCCATTTCTTGCGACATTCCTGCGATATGCTGTGTTGCGTTATGACCAGTCTTTCATTATAGTCGTTCATTTCCTCTATATTCTTTAAACTGGTGAACAAACTACCGATGATGCCGACCCAGCTAGGAGCTGCTACTGCCTTCGCTTTTCGCGCTGGCCGTCAAAGCTCTCCTAGCTATAACCTCATTTCTGCAGCTCTATTGAAACAGCCAAAGCGCGCCAACGTTCGCCAATTCAGTCTCTTTTCTCGACCGAGCGCCTCGAACCAAAGTTACCCCGCGAGACGTACGCAAGGGCTATTCCCGTCTAAGCGTGTCGTTCGCGCAATCTCGGGAAAACCCCTCCCTCAAAGACGATCCGTAATACTTAATTTCGCATATAGATCGGCAGCAGTAGTTGGAACTGGCGTTGGGTTTTTAGGAGCGCTGCTTGTGGCTTTCTTTTTATACGATTCGACAACATACAAGGAATCGTCGGTTGTCTTCGGCGATTGTCATGTATCTGAAGCCGCTTTGTCCCCCCGACGCGGGGGACCCAAGAATCTTCCCATCGTAGAAGCGTTACTCGACGACGAAGACAACGAGGAAGCGAAAAAGAGGAAAACAAAACCCCATCTTGTGATTTTGGGTGGCGGTTGGGGAAGCGTCGCGCTTTTGAAGCAGCTCAATCCCGAGGATTACCATGTCACGGTTATTAGTCCGAAAAACTACTTCCTATTCACACCTATGTTGCCCTCCGCAACCGTCGGCACTTTAGAAATGCGAAGTCTAGTTGAACCTATTCGCAGGGTCCTATCAAGAATTGGTGGACATTATCTCCGAGCATCCGCCGAGGACGTTGAATTTTCCCATAAATTGGTTGAAGTTTTTCAAGTGGACTCCCGCGGGCAAGAAGTCAGATTTTACGTCCCATACGATAAGCTAGTTATTGCCGTGGGTTCTGTAACAAATCCCCACGGCGTCAAGGGCCTCGAGAATTGTTTCTTCCTCAAGGATATCAACGACGCCCGCATGATTCGGAACCAGGTTATGAAGAATCTAGAACTTGCTTGCCTTCCGACGACACCCGACGAAGAGCGTAGGAGATTACTGTCATTTGTCATTAGCGGAGGTGGTCCCACAGGAGTTGAGTTTGCTGCTGAGCTTTTCGATTTGTTAAATGAGGATCTAACCAAGAGATTTCCTCGGCTTTTACGAAATGAGATCTCGGTTCACCTAATTCAAAGCAGAGGTCATATTCTAAACACATACGACGAAGCCCTCTCCAAATATGCAGAAGACCGATTCGCTCGCGACCAGGTCGAAGTTCTCGTCAATTCCAGAGTGAAAGAGGTCACGAAAGATAAGATCATATTCACACAATTGACAGAGGATGGAACCATGCTCACCAAAGAACTTCCGATGGGATTCTGTCTTTGGTCGACTGGTGTATCCCAGGCAGAGTTATGTCAACGGATAGCTGCGAAACTAGGGCCAGCACAGAACAACCGACACGCGCTGGAGACTGATACTCACCTACGACTCAATGGCACACCCCTCGGCGACGTCTACGCGATAGGTGACTGCTCGACTGTCCAGAACAACATTTCTGATAGCATCATTACTTTCCTGCGCGGCCATGCATTCAAACTAGGTCGGGACCCTGAAACCGTCGAACTCCACTTCAGCGATTGGCGGGCTGTAGCTTCAGACGTCAAGCGAAGGTTCCCACAGGCAGCCTCGCACCTAAAGCGTCTTGACAAGTTATTTGAGCAGTTCGATAAAGACCAATCAGGCACGCTCGACTTTGGTGAACTCAGGGAACTCCTTAAGCAAATTGACAGCAAATTAACATCACTCCCGGCAACGGCGCAACGCGCTAACCAGCAGGGTATCTATCTTGCGAAGAAGTTTAACAAGCTAGCGCACGCGGCTCCGGGGCTTAGAGCGAATGATATCTGGGACGGAGACTTAGACGAGGCATGCTACAAGGCATTCGAATACCATCATCTGGGCAGCCTCGCGTACGTGGGCAACAGTGCAGTATTCGATCTTGGCGGCGGATGGGGCGTTACAGGAGGTTTGTGGGCTGTATATGCGTGGCGAAGCGTGTATTTTGCGCAGAGCGTAGGCGTACGGACGAGGGTGCTCATGGCGATGGACTGGGCGAAACGAGGGCTTTTTGGACGAGGTAAGCCTTTCCTTACATTTTCCCACCCACCTGTGACACCCATGGGCGTATGTGCAGGTGAATGATTTGCTAACATGATAATAGATCTTATGAGTTTCTGATGGCCTACTGGGTATATATTACGAAAGGGCAGGGAACGAGCAACTCCAATTGCCTGCTAGATCCTAGACTCCTAGAGAGCTACGTGAACAGAAACAAGATATGCGATTGGAATGAAAGATATGCGGTAGGCTAAGGAAGCTAGCCTCATGTATGTGCAAATATGAATATTTTGGGTGATAATCGAATTCTATAAATCAGGGTCCGTTCTGTCTGAATACCCCCATGAGTCTTGCTGCTTAGGCGCTCAGGACAGACTTCCCAATACATCACCTCAAAACCCGATTATCATGTATGAAGAGAGTAGGTAACTACAGAAACCTGTATCGGGTTTTTGCTCTTGGGTTATGGATATGATAGAAAAAACACATCCTTTGCTTCGAGCTCGATCGTACGCCGAAGCTTATTTGATCACTACCAATCCCCATTGTCATAATCTAATTTACTATCTTGCAGCAGGACTATGAGAGACGTGCTTAGTGTGATATATTTCTAGTCCAGATTCCATATGTTAAGAATAGAAAAAACCGGCCGCATAGGGTTCGCTGCCGTCTCCCCTATATTACTTTAATCCAGCCAACAACTATTGGGTGGGTATCTGTCACATTCCAGAAAACACTCCGATATTAAAAGATCACGATCACGTGCTACACACGTGATGTCACGAAGCTAAACGCCAAGAACCTGATCCCCAGCTCCAGAGCTGACAGCTCAAGACCTGATCCTCAGCTCTGAAACTTAAAGCTCAAAACCTGATCCTCAGTTTTGAAGCCTTAACAGAAGGAAGGAAGGATATCTATATAAACATGGCAGGCTCCTATGTATCTAGTCATTCATTCAGCTCTTTAGCTATCAATCTAAGTCTATTACTTCAACCGCATCGAACTAATAGAGAGAGGACTCCAAGCCTCTCTTACGAACAGACTCAACTTTGATCTGATCTCTACGAGTACTGCTAACAAACAAGGAAACCCACGAAGCACCCGTATACCTGAGTACCTAGGTATAGGTTCGTAACAGTATCAATTTTGATCTCTCTGTCCTTAGAATTGAACTCCTGGAAGAATTCCGTGGATTTGGCGCTTATCCAGATGATGTAAGAAAGAACATAGCTGAACGACTGTCCCAACATAATAGCACGGCGATTAGCTGCGATCTTTAAGCCATTGCTGCTACGACCTTCTAGCTTCAGAAATGGCAAGGGTGTCTGCAGAAACTCTTCCCAATACTCTCGATACATTCACTTCGCAGGCGGGCATTGGTGGCGCCAGTATTTGGACTAGGCCAACTCCTAGCAGGGAAGCTATTTGAATCCATTTACTTGCCTGCACCATGCTTGCGAGAAGGTGTAACGGACTAGAATCTGTCAAGAGACACTGCCCCTCTCCCCTGCTGTTAAGCAACATTAATATATGTTGTCAATTCGGACTATCGCGCCATTTCTTGTGTGCTATATAGCCTGGCTGACTTAGTTTTCTTTTTAAGCAATCGCTTTGTATTTGTCCGTTTGTGTGAGGAATTCCGGAGCTAAATAATAGGGGAATCAGTTGTCTGCAGAGGCATAAATGTTTTTAATTGCGTGTTTGGGCATTCTGGGACCTTTATGTGTGTTGTTGCGTGGGTGTGTGGTGTTTTTACCGTCAAAATAAGTACGTAACGAACTTAGGCTTCTTCATCTTCATTCTAAGGTTACAACAGGGGCAAAGATGGATTCAAGCGTTCGTTACTTAAAGGCAACACTATAGTGTATCTAAAATGGCAACTAGAGACTCAATTTGGCCTTCGCTGAGCTACTCACAGCACGAGAGTGGTGGTTCCTCGGATAATTCAATATATGAGCCCCCTATAACTAAGGAGGTTACTCCAAAGGTGATCACGTGACTTGCGACTAGTTGTTGAGATCCGGGTTGGAACCCATAGGATATTGGTACCTATTTTAGTTGGATGGTAACAGAGGGCTTGATAGTTCGACATTATGAGAAGCTGCGTCCAGGGCTACCGTACCTTCCATGCTAGATGGGATGTACCTAGATACCCATTTTGAAGGAAGGTGCAAAAGGCACTGTGGGGGGTACTTACCTAAGATTACCTGAAGATATTAGTCCACGTACTTACCATGTAGACAAAGTTCTTCGACCTTTTTCTTCCCTAATGCAACTTCTAGATCAACTTGATTGTTCTAACATCTGATCCACGCAACCCTCTTCTAGATCTTGATATAAAAACAGACGCGCCTCCCATTTACCAACCATACCCCAACTAGCCCTTATACCTCTAAGTACCTCACGGTGTGTGTAATCGCAAGAAATTACCACACTCTGGCCGCAACTAATTCCGCCCGACCCTGTCACTTCCGAAGATACCTCCACAAAATACCTGGTAGTTTACATTCCCACGCGCTTCGCTACCATACTTCGACTACGTCTCACCCTCAATCAGTTTCTGTCACAAGTGGCAATTCCACTCAGTCGCTATGACGTCGCCACCATTCGGGCCCATCTCATTCGGCCTTTCCAGTAAGAGTGGCTGCCCAGTCTGTTACCCAAACCAGCAGTCGCAAACGCAACTGCTCCCATGCAGCGACTGTAAGGTTGTCCTTTATTGTGGGGTTGAGCATCAGGGAAATCATCGCCAGAAGCACAAAAAGGCATGCACTTCCATCTTCAAGAGCCATGATGAACTTAGAAAGGAGGAAGCTATTCTTCGAACTCACCCAGGCGACATCTTCCTTCCGTATAATGTTTTTGAGAACGCCGTGGGCAAGTTCTGGAGTTTGCATGATACCCGAGATTACATGAGAGCCCGATTTGCAGCAGCCCGCGCTCTACTTCAAATTGACACAACCAAAGCCGTTGAGAAGGCTTTGGCTCATTTTCAGGACATGTTGCGACTCTGTCGGCCCGATAATCTAGTCATTCGAGACATCGTTCCTGGCCTCTTATTTCGCCTAGGGCGAGAGCAGGAATGCTACGACTTTCTAAAGTGGTGGGCTGTCGTCGACGACGACTATGATTGGGGCGATGTAAGTCTGCCATATCTTGACGTCTGTGGAGCCGACGCTTTTGAAGCAGTGGACGCTCTTGCTAGCCGCTTGAGTCTCAGCCAGCTTGTCATGCTTATGCTCCTAAAACTGCGTTTATACCTCGACATCGATTGTCATGACCAGAAATACCGGAATTCCGCGGCCCCTTGGCCCCATTGGCCCCCTAGTCCCACGGAGCTCCCGCGACCGATTGGCGAAATTGCCCAGAAGAAAATCAGAACAATCACGAGTTTGAATGTGCCTGAAATCTCCGAGTCACTCAAAGGTCAATATCAGGCTTTGATTGCGATGGTGCAAAAGAGGAACCCACATTTCTGGGAAGTCTTATTCGACGAGGAGGGAGATACCCCATACTTGCTTTCAGTGTATTTTCCCGATGGTAGTAAGGGGACCGATTTAGCCGTCTATCAGTGCAAGAAGGCATGTGAAGAAAGTTATGATGCCATCATAACGATTAAATCCGAAATCGACATGTCTACTGAAGTATACGAGAGCCCAACGGCCGCATCGGAAAGTTCAGAGAGACGAAGAGGTTCTGGCATAACATTCCCATCCACATTTCTTGCACCCACAGCAGATACGCGCCCAGACAGCGTGTTCCCGCCTTCGCTAACTGGAAAAGATCGAATACATCATTTCGTCCATCGCGACAACCAGAAAAAGGCTCTTGCATACACTAACGGAACGTGTCCAGCCAATGGACAGCAGAACCCACAGGCAGCCTGGGCAGCAGTTCTTCGCCCACCTGTTGGTGACAATATCCGTCCAAGCGCTGTATCAGGTCAACTAGAGCTCAAGGGTCCCTTTGGGGATGAAAGCGTAGCAACTAGCAATCGGACTGAGCTTCGTGCAGCCATAGCTGCTTTGCGTTGCAATGACTGGCATGCTGATGGGTTTACCAGTATTATCATCGCAACCGATTCATCTTATGTTGTCGATGGGGCCACTGAGTGGGCGAGAAACTGGGTTCTCAATGGTTGGAAGACGCGAACTGGCGATTCCGTCAAGAATCAAGACCTGTGGGAACTCTTCCTCGGCGAAGTAGAGAAGTGTGGAGAGATGGGCCTTTCAGTTGAACTTTGGAAGATCGCTAGAGAGATGAATGAGCTTGCCGACGCCGCAGCGAAAGAAATAATCCACAAAGAGGTAGCCCCAACCGACTTCGAGAACACGCGATTTGAGCCCCGTGTCCTTTTCTTATGCTTAGATGATGGAGATGATGAGAACATATTATATCCAAATCTCATTTCGAGGATCAGCGCCAAGGCTAAAATAGACCGAGCCCCGACTCGAAAGGCCGCCTTGGGCACGCTCACTCAGAACCCTCCGCCATCGTTGATCCTCGTCACTGATTCAAGTGCCGTGGACAACACGAAGATTTGGGGGCGCGTTATTGATTGTCTTCGCGGAGGATCAACGGTGGTACTTGCAGCTCACTTCAGTTCATCCATAAGTTTTGATAAACTCGATAGTTGCTTTGCCGAGATTGGTCTACCCTGGAAATCCGAAGGTTATTATTGGGCAGATGTCAGTCTGCGTCCAGGAGCTGTCGATGATCGCCTGAAGGAACAGCTCATTCCCACCGATGGCCTAAAAGCCGTTTATGTTCGAGGAGTGGCTACATCAGATGTGTGGTACGCTAGTGAGGAAGATGAAGTGGCTGTGGCTTTTGCAAAAGTTGGGAATGGCATGATCGGTTATGTGGGAGATACGAACCAGGAATATGGCTCCGAAGATGTGGTCCTTGCTATGCTTGGGCTGTTGAACTGAACCAGGACGAACTGACGCCAAGAAACTTAACAGATAGAGTAGTTAATGCAGCCCCCAAATGAATGCTACCTATGACATTACAGGGACGGACTTCTTTCAGTGACTAATTCCCGCCACTACCTATTCACCTGCTCGAATCTTTGGAATTCCTGATAAATTCAACTCCAAACTACTAAAAACTCCTTGTAACGAGGCAAAACTAATAGGTGGAGAAATAAGGATGCTGTCGTGCGAAGAGCTCTAAGTACCTAGGTAATACTGTAGCCCAATAAACGTAGTATACATACCCTTTCTCTACTCTGTCTTAAGGCTAGCTATCAAAAAATACCCCCACAGTCTCTCACGGGCCTATTCCCGATCCTATTATGTCTACCTATGTCCTACAGACTAGACTCTCAAGAGTGTTTCTAACACCCCGTGAGTTACGGCTCGTATCGCATGGCGGCGATGAAGGAAGTCTGCCATAGAGACCTGCGCATACTGAATTCACATTAAATCGAAAACACACCACCCTTTTCATTCGCAGAGCTTATTCTTAGCCATATCATAGCCCCTCCAAAGAATCTCGCCACGTCCTAGCCGTCATTGTGGACAAGGGAAAGGCGGAATATTTAGGAAAGGGATGTGTCGATTTCCATAGCTGAAGTAATTAGATGTAGTTAAGCCATGGTTTAGCAGGGATGAGGGTATCGAGGTAGACACTATACTTAGGGATTTTACTTTCTTTTTTTTCCATATAGGCATGAATATTAAAGTCCTGCGCGATTGCTTGCCCTATCTACTTTGAGCTTGAGCGCCGTAAAAATTCCCAGACAACTAATGTCCGTAATACGTATATAATTCTAGGCGGCCGACTCTGTCACAATGCAAACCAAGAAGCATGGAAAAGACTTCATTGTTGCACGAGGAGCTCTAAGCTACCTCATGCCAGGAGACCTACTATATACAGAAGGATCTCTTTGTCTATCTAAGAACTACCAAGGTAGTGAGGGATGCTGCTAGGGAACTCCTCTACGGGCCGATCCTATCTCACGGGTATCTCCATAGAAGGCTTGACAGTCAGTCCCAACTCGGCCGCTAACTTCCCCATTCCTGTCTAGACGATTGTCTAAAGCCGGCAATGGAAATCCATTATTTCGTCGTATTCTCTTTTGAGAGGTGCTCTTGTGGTTGAGCGGTGACCGTGAGCCAGGTCTTCGGTTCAGGTGAATAAGTCTACCTAGTGTCTCGTCTCCAATACGGTTGGCCATTTACCGAACCGGGTGGTGGGTGGCGACGCTAGGTGACGGAAGGTTTAACAAGCGACCCATAAGCTGTTTTCTATCAACTCAGTGACAGACTAAGTGGGACGTGTCGTTTCCACTGACCCTAGGTCGGGTTTGGTGGAAAAGACGGACTCGAAGAAACAAGGCAAGTCATGACGAGATAGATAATGGATTCCTGGAAAGTTCACTGAAAATAGGCGGTTAGCTTTTTTTTTCTAATATCTCGAGTAATCAGTCTTAGGGAAAATGTACCTCATAAACCCCCTTCCCCCCGACAGAGGATCGAAGGAGTTACTAGAGGGAACGAATACTTGATTCTTGGTAAATCGTGAGCAGAAAACCGTGATTGACGCTTGGCTGTTGCACTGTTGCTTTACGGGCTGCTGAGATAATACCTAGAAATAGTGTTTCAAGAGTTCCCTTACTTGATCCCTGGCGCTGGGCCTTAAGTGATGCTGGCGACCATCTCAAATGGAGATAGTGCCGTGGTGTTAACACCAAAATACATTAACTTCAGCTCAAAGCCAAACCTATGCTAGGTTTTGAATAGTAGCGTCTCCCATCGCATGACAGCGATACAGATCTAGGAACCTGGCGGAGAACGTCTTAGCGAAGACACTTGCATGTCGCTCATGTGACAACAGACAAGGGAAGACTTACCTCTTATGGAAACATTCTCCCATGAGTCTCCTATCTCTAGGAAGGTTACCTAACCCCATTGGCGGGCCAGCAGGTTTCCTCGGTGGTGACTAGCCAGGACCGCGGCAAGAAATTATAGGAGGGCTTATATTTGACCCCGTGAAGAGCTTTAACGACGTGTTGGGCGTTTCCGGCACCACTCTGAGCGTGAGCGTGACTTATAGCAATGCGTTGGATGTGCTGCGGCATGATTATCATGGAGACATGAAGACAGCCATACAATTTCGCCCTACTTCCGGGGTTCTGGGGAGGTGGACTAGTGATGTATTTCAACAAACATCTTGAGGTTAGGGAGTTAGTATTTGCTGTAGGACAGCAACCACCATGAAAGGACAAAAAAACAAGCTAGAGAGTGAATATTATATGAGGAAAGCCTAACAAGAACTAGAATGGTCTGTTCTCTGCCTTGAAGATATGATGAAGAAATAGTTGAAAGGAAAATGAGAAAGTAAATCAAGGATACCAGCAGGTTTATATATTTTCCATCTCTACACAGATGGGTTCCAAGTACCTCCCCTTTGCGCAGTATAGGTGATATAACATCCTGGAACTTTGAGTCAATAAGCCTCTTAGCGCCGATTGAACTGGAAGCAACGCTATGTATAACCTAATATCTGAGTATTTGGATCAGCTCTGAGAGAAAGATCACCGCCGTTATTGCCGAACATAAAGGGGGTTTGTACCCCTAAATTCATGGTGCCTGGGAGCTACGGCGGAAGTCACACTGTTCTAATTCCTTGGTCGGCACCTCCATAAAACATCAAAATAGAGCAATATCACCGGGCGTAATCGCCGAAACTCTAATTTTCGGGGCTCCGCAACCTTATTTAATAACTTAATTTTGACATATAGGAACAGAAATTAGCAAGGAAAGTACACTGGACTGTCCGGAGCATTCACGATCCCGGACCAAAAGTCATGCATACAAACAGGTGAAAGGGCTATTGAATGTGCAAGACATAATTTCTGGTGATTGAAATAGAAATTATTAAATGATTCTATCACTCTTGGGGTCTTTAAGCTCTTCAGGATAAGTCTTTTAGCTATTGGAAATAACATTACTCGATATCTGTTGGCTTAGTATTGCCTTATAGATCATGTAGATTTTAGAACAGAAGTGACTGCCAACTTTGGGATATCTAGATTACTTCTTTCTGAACCTTAGATCCTTCCACTGTCTGTGCTCGCGCGAATAAAGCAGTTGTGGCATAAAGATTTTAGAGTTCAGAGAAAGACCAGGTATTGAGATATTCCTATTTACACGATTATACGGTGTAGCGTTTCCTCTTAGCTCGTGGAATCTACCGATTACCAATAATTAAAGAGGAAAGGCCATTTGAATTCACACTAATATGGCATGGTATGGAGAGGCTAAACCTCTTTCCCTTTTAGTTGACATACAGAGGTGTAGATGTACTCTCATTTGTAGTGATACAGTCACAGGCGATTGCCAAATACCCATATAAGTACTAAGTAGACACCAATTCATATAGAGATTACACATCTATCATGCAATAATGTAAATTGCAACTCCTCGAGCCAACGTTCCTGTTTATTTACAATTTCTCCAGACATGTCTAGAATACAATGAGATAGTTGTAATGGATGCTTATCTATCAAGACCTCGGTGATTAATTCAGAGGCCGCATACCTAGCAGATACCAGTTACGATATCGTTGGCTGAAGAATATACCTACCTGTACGTAGGTAGGTACTTAGCGTCTATCTACCTGCCTAGTGCCTACCTCACCAGACTTGACTTCCAGTACACACCATCAGCAGACATTCTTAACTTTGAAAGTGGGAATCGCCATGGGACTATCGTGAATGCGATTTCCGGATGAAGCTAACTTTGGAGGGAAACCCCCCATTTGAGTAGAAAACTTTATGGGCCTGCCTAAATGAATAGGGAGCTCTGAAGGGGGTAAGAACCTGGGTCGGACGGATATCTGTACAGGTCTGACGAGAAGCTGCGCGAATTACTTCCCCATGAAGCAAGAGCCCTCAGGATGAGATAATGAGGTTATTCTAGTCACGCTGAAACTATATTTGTAATCTCAGGTCGAAGTGACTAACACAAGACTCAAATTCACTCTTAGTAGGCACAGTAGGCACTGCGGCATTATAATGTAACTGCCATCTAATAGCACTCATCATACTGATTCGAAGTTTAAACCGGCGAAGGAGCAATGCATGACGTATTTGCTCTCTTCAGCGGTTGGACGATCAGTTGTGGGACCCATAATTTTGTTGGTGGTAATTATCTCCATAACGATAGCAACGTTGAGGATAGAGCCACCAACATCTACTCAGCATTCCAAAGAGCCCCTCGCAAATAGAACCGCCATCCAAGCTCATGCGAGTTTCCACATATTGTACAATTGTTCCTTGCCCACACAGAAACTAATCTAAACTATTGCATGATGTGGTCACGTGTGCCGGCCAATTTCGCCGTGAAGGAATAGGGGAGGTTAGTTACCTGGTGGAGCAGGTTTCCATCATTCCGTTGAAGCACGGTGTTAAGTATTAGTCATGGAGAGTGTTATTGCGCCCTTAGAACGACTGACGACATATGGCTAGAATTGTATGATAGCCTCACGTAAGGTCCGCACAAGGCCGGGGCCAATCAGAGTCCGAGAGAAGTATATCATACCCATCGTCATATCCATTTTAATTAGTAACACTGCTCGTCGATGTATTTCATCGGTTTCTTGGTTGTGATAATGGCCATATTCAACGATGCTTGAATTTGTAATATATCAATTATAAATCAACACAAGCTGGGAATATATAAACCAGCTAGCCTGACACAATGGAAGATATTCTCAAGCACAGAGCACCAAGATCTCCAACGTTTCCCAAGTCATCGCCAACAAGATGAATCTGTTCCAAACTCTGCTAATGGGCTTATCGGTGGCTTCAGCAACAGCTACCAAAGGACTGCCCGTCCAGTACCCGTTCGACTCGAGCCACTCTGCACTCATTGGGGATAACGTATGGCGGTATTTCCGCGCTAGGCCTTCCAGCGAGCCTAAAGGGACCGTTCTCCTTCTCCATGGATTCCCAGATCTTCCCTACGGATGGAAGTACCAAGTGCCCCTTTTTACCTTACTTGGGTATCAAGTCATCGTCCCCGAGATGCTAGGCTATGGGCGAACCTCTTCGCCAGCTGAGATCGACGCGTTCTCCTTCCAACATCTATCCGATGACCTAGCAGCGTTGGTGGACCAGATTGTGCCCGGCGAGCAGGTAATCCTTGGTGGACACGATTGGGGCGGTGGGCTCGTGTGGCCCTTCGCCACTCTCTACCCCGACCTCTTCAAGGCAATCTTCTCAATCACGTACCCTTATATCCCGCCGACGACTGAGTACGTTGATCTGGCCGTCCAGGTAGCCGCCAATCAGAGTTTGAATTTCAAGTACCAGCTCCAGTTCCGAGATCCCGCGTTTGACAGACAATTCCGAAACGAAAGTGCGATCCGTCAGCTCTTAATAGGGTTGTATTATGGGCAGACCCCCGACGGCAAGCAAGCTTTCTCGACCAATGGAGTAGATCTTGATATTCTTTCCCATGTTCAACAGCCGTCTCTCCTCAATGACACTGAGCTCGATCAATACGCGTCGGAAATGGCAATTCAGGGTTTCCGCGGCCCGACCAATTGGTATCGTACGGCCGAGATCAATTTCCAAGATGAATTGCCGATCGCAAAGGCCGGCCACAAATTCACTATGCCATCCCTTTTCATCCAGGCACTCCAAGACCCGGTCCTCATTCCGTCGCTATCCGTCGGTATGGACCAATACTTCGACAAGTTAACGAGAGCAAATGTAAACACCAGTCATTGGGCTAGTGAGTAACATCCAGAGTTCTTTCTTCCCCTTCTTAGTATCATTTCTGCTCGCTTGGGAGTACAAGCTCCCGAGACATGCGTCAAATGAGCCAATCTCCTTCCTAAGCAAGTAATTACTAACTCCTGTTGTTATAGTGCTCCAGGCCCCCAACGACGTCAACAATGCCATCCAGTCCTGGATCGCGACATTCGACTAAGAGGCACCGTTAACCTAACCAGCGTTATGAGGATGTGATATCTCAGATACCTAGAGATTGGAGACAATAATCTTCTTGCCTGACTTTGAAGGCACTCGTTCCAGCATAGCTTTTAATGCATAGTGAATATCAGAAACTTGACGAGCATCCATTCCAATGACATGAATCGCAAACCCAGATCGTAAAATATTAACTGAACATTTTATCTGATATGTTATCTGATTCTTCGCGGTGAATCTCTTGCTTGATGTCACGTTGAACCTTAATCCCCTTTGACCCAAACGTATCCATCTCAGTCTGATCTGTTAGACCTCTGGTGACGGTAACCTTTGAAGTAGCGCAATTGTTGCTAGAAGCGCCGTCATGAAGTCGAGTCCAATCGAGATATGGCGAATTGGGCCGCGTGCTAAAGTGTCGGCTGGGAGTTCTGGATGTCCTAACTGTCGAGCGAATCTGCTTGATTCCTCTGACCAAGGCCCTGTAGATCAAAGGTAAGTTCGCGCATAATATACCACCACACGGCTCCCAAGCCGACAGGATTCCCAAAGGAACTTCTCTCCCTAGATAGTGACGAGTTTAGTTAGATGGAAAGGTAGAAGGAGACAGGGGTAAGATCATACATGTAATGTCGTCAGATCCCACTGAGACGACAACAGACAGACGAGCGGCGCTCAGGGCGCAAGTTCCCAATCCTATTGAGAATAGGAAACACAAAGCTAATCTCTTATTGAGGGTAGCTTGTAAGTTATAGATGACTGGAATTGGCATAGCAAATATCCATAGGTCAGTGATTAAGTTTGTAGCGTTAGTGGAATATGTGAATGCGACCTTATTCACACACGAAGCCGTAGCGGCTACTGACGCGTCCCACCAGCCCTGCACAGGTTGACACCCAAACCCTAATACGATTTCCATGGCCACAAGCCACATAGACACGAATATGGCAGTGATGATAACGGCAATGCGAAACCTGTCTGCAGCGAATATGCGATAATATAGTGCTAGGATCGAGAGCTTGGTGCTAGCGATGGCAACGTCATAGAAATGGCTAAAGATGTAGTCGCCCTAAAGGCTATGAGTTCATACTCTGATCGGTAAGATACGAAGGATTTATTAGCTAACCATTAGGAACTTCTGCCGATATTCCAGCGGCACTGCTTGTATGTGACGTCCAAGGCCATTTGGAGCCCCTGAGCAACGTGTATCAGAATGATTGTGGTTAAGATATGATTCAAGTCTCACAAACCATAGACCAAGCCGGCGATACACTCTGCGACGGCGACCACCTGACGAACTGATATTAGGCGTCTTCACTTGACCCGCAAAATAGTCGATAGACATACTGTAGCCCAAACCATCAGATAGTCGTCAAAGGCTAGATTGCCTTGTGCCGAAGGTCTAGCCTTAACCCATAGCCTAAACGCCGTGCTAAGGATCTCGAGCGGGATAGGGATCGAGTAAAATACATTGAGAACCGTTGTCCTAGACTCGGCTAGGTACTCGGGGCTGTAGGTTGCTGTCGCCATCAAGGATCGATGCTAAATTACGACCAGCGTCGATCCAGACGTGAAAATGGCAAAAACATGGGAACGGGAACTATAAAAGGAAGATATGGCGACACCACTTGGTTCGGCATTGTCAATATTCTCAATATTATCCCAAAAGATCGTTCGGTTCCGTATGTCATTGTAACACATAGATCGATCCGGGGGGGTTCAGTACGCCCATCAGACGAGATGCTTACTTTGGACCTATGATATTGCACACATGTTCGTTAATCATATGCAAGCCTGACTGATCCGAAGAGCTGTCCCATGCAATACAGAACCAGAGCTGACCTCCCAGCTCATGTATGTTCCATTACAACTACTACTCCAACAAGTAGCCTGATTTATTAGGATGTGTATGGGGGGATGTGAACACCAATCTAGAGCCGGCTTGCACAGGAGCGGGGTAGTATTCCGTTTGTTAAGTCTCGCTGCGCGATCGTCATACACGTGGCTACCTGGTACCGCACAACAAACATTTGTCGGTGCGTGTTTGATGTCCTCAGAGAGGCCGTTGCAAGGACACTGCGAGTACACGTAGGTACTTGGATGCAGAGCGGCCTAGATACACTGGTGCCCAGCAACCACACGACCAAATCTCGTGCATTTTTTGTTAAACGAGAACGCGTAAGATGGATGGGATATTGGATTACAATGTTGTATCTTATGAGTTGAAGAAGTTGGAAAGGTGTGAAGAGGCGTTTTTGAGGCGGCTTATGCAGGAATCGTATGCAGGAGTCTAATCCCGATCCCGACAGGTCATCTTAGTCATCCAACCATTCACCTTTGCTTTTTCCATAATCTGCGAATCTATCGTTATAGACCTATCGATAAGTCGGTATGGATAACGTCAGCTCCTTAACGAGAATTTAAGCGAATAACGAATTAGCTCTTATTCAGCCAATAAAAAGATGAGAAGCAGCGTGATTTCCCCGATATCACACGGGGATGCAGCCATCATGAAGCCACCATGTCGCATATAATTTCGCTTTCTTACCTCTATCCCCCAAATCAATAGTTGGAAATGGAATTAATCGCCCACCATGAAAAGAATATGATATCGACCGAAGTGGGCATAGAAACCGTTTCAATGTCGCAAAACCCGTACGCAAGGGAGAAAACAGCCCGTAGTCGCGGAACCCGGTTCGTTTATCTTCATTTGCTTCGGAATCCATATAACACAAATCGACCATGGCTTTCGCGATAAAGATCGCGCAAGATGAACAGCCATTCCAATTACCTATTTACGTACGACTCTACAAATGATCTTAAAATTGCACGTCATGAAGACGTGTCGATAACTATTGTCCTATGATAAAAGCAGTACATTCTTAGAACGGCGACGAAAACGGATGTCTCACATGTCAGAATACAGTGTCGGACTTTACCTAAGAATATCCCCTGCTTCGCCTAAAATGATAAATTGCACCGACGATACCATATAAAGAGTCCTGGTCGTGTAACCCAGGGGATAGTTCTGCCTAGAGTGCGATACAGCCATATTAACACAGAAGCTAGTATTTGACACTTATTACAGCGCCAAAGTAGGCAGTTTTACACCGAATATATCAACTATTTCACTATTAAAGAAATTATCTATTAGACAGTACTATTAGGTTCGTGATTCATGATTCCCCGTTGCCAAAACGCCAATTTGATATATCGTAAACCTTCCCTGGACGCCCTTATACCCACCCCACTGGCTTAACCGCTTCCAAGGTCTTCACGTGCTCCTGCAGGTACTTAGCCGTGCTCCTAGGGGAGAGCTCCAAGTACTCTCGCGCAAACGTCAAGCCCCCAGCCGCACCCGTGCCCAAGCCCGGCGCGTTGGAGTCATAGGAACTCCAGCCAGCTCCTCCAGCGCGCTTGCATCTGACCACAAGCTCCTCCATAGATCTGAACTCGAAGTAGAGCCCGTTCTGCGACACGAACAGAGCCTGTTTAACCTCCTGCATGAGCCCCTTATAGTATTCCCGGACGGCGTTGAGGCAATTTGGGTTATTCCGGAGGCGGGGCACCTCCGCAGGTAACATGCTAGCGAAAGCGTCGACGTCTTCGAGGGCCTGGTCCATCTCGTCCGTCAGGTTCTGCCATATAATTTCTTTATCCCTTAGCTCGACGAGCCGGAGGTCGTCGTCGACGAACTAGGCGCATTATGGTTAGCTACGGAACGCTAAATTTGGAATGTAGATACCTAGGAGGTATAAAGAAAGTTCGATGACAAAGGAAATTGAGCCTCAAGTTTAAATTTGGCTGCCTAGGACGGGTGCGGGTGAGGCTGGGGGCGACGCGACTGGATGCGTAATGACGTGCATGGAAATACTTACTGCGCCATCGGGATACACGGCTCTGAAGACGCGGTAGATAACTTCTTTCTTGGTCGGCAGGTCGGGGTAGTTCACGCACACGAGGTGATTTCTATGCCACCAAGTATTTGGCCTTCCCTTTGCCATCGATGCTGGCTGTGCCGTTGCGTTAAGTCGTATTGATGAGGGTTGGTTTGTAGTCTGTCGCCACAGGACTGCGTAAGTCTTGGCGTTCAGAATGCTCGCAAATGTTGGATTCTAGGCTTCTTCCAAAATCCATAAGCAGGAGGGGGCCGTTGTTTATATCGTTTTCTAGAACAATCAAACGTATCACCCATCCTGTTGTTCCTGCAATTCGAGGCTGTGGTGCATGAGTTTTTGCAAGGCGAAGACAGCCCGTCGTCATGTTACTTACTGCTTGGAAACCATGTTTCTCTGTCGTGAAGCATGACCCAACTACTTACACGTGGTACATCTGACAGACGTGATGAATCACATTGATCAGCCTCATAAATTGTTTCTTTGAACCATTTCCAAATATTTTGATTCATCACCATTCAGCTGGACTATTATTAGTCTGTGTAAATAGAAAGTTTCAACTTCGGAGGGACGTTTGTTGTGTTTTGGTAACTAACAGCACTAAAACTTCCGAGTTTCCAACCTCCACGGCGATACGCGGACACCCACTGGCCAATAAGAACCTGCTTGGGCACCCAAAGTCTTGTGGTACCCCAATAAGCAAATACGTGGGCGACTATCCTCTTCGTAATTCCGAGGTCGCCTCCTATCAAGAATGTTGGTTGCCTCAAATGATACTTTCAAAAAAGCTTGTTCGATGGATTTACAGCGCGCCTAACACTCGATCATATTTATTTATTAACAATGATATGTGACAAGGTATATACGACTTCGAACTAATATTACATATGTAAGCCGACCGCTATTACTGTGGCACTCGCTCCGAGACGATGCGCCAGAACTCGCAACGTTCACCGCGACCTCCTTCCCATGTGAATGCGTCGGAGAGGTTAAATGTATTCACAATACCGAACCCTTCCCTCACGTAATAGCTTAAGTAAGGGGGCACTGTGACCGTCGTCACATTTCCTCCCGTGGTGTTTAGGTTCATTTGCACAGGGCTCTGCATACTGAACTCCGGCCAATCAATGTTGCCATACATGCCGATCGGAACGGTCGCATTTGCGTAGTTCGCAGTTGCGTCAGGGATAGGGATAGCGGGATTATCATTTATAATGAAGTTTCCCCAAATCTTCTGCATCGCATGTCTAAAATCCGCGTTAGGAAATATGACGTCCACAGAGAAGTAGGCATTGAGATCAGCGCCGTGATATGACGGAGTAACGGAGTATTGATATTTCCAGGCCTGTCGGGAGTTCACGCTGAATGCCTCTGCAAACCACTGTGCCGGACACGCAAAAGTGTTTTCGGCAGCCAAGTTGAAGGCAGCCTGTTGTATTCCCGTAGCTATGCCAGATTGGTATAACGCAGTTGGCCCGGTGAAGCCGAGCGTATCATACGGGATACCGTTCCCAATCGGCAAAGACGCAATTTGATATACATGATTGAGCAGCTCAACGTCTTCTTTGGTAAGAAGCGGGAAGGTATCAGAAACGAAGTTGTTGAACTTCGATACCGTATCAACCTCTGGGTTGGTCAGGGGCACGCCATCATTAGCGTTGTTCTACAAACTATTAGTATGACAATAAGATATGTTGAAGAACAACTTACACCAACGAGAAGCCGTTTTCCAGTTACATTTCCACTTAGCAGCTGTGCTGATGGGCGTTCCTGGATATAGTCATAGTCGATTACAGGTAAGAAGGCGAAGCTGCCAAAGTAGCCTTGCGTTGTCGAAACAATGCCACTGGCATTCTGCAACACAGCGCTCTCTGCTGCGACCAAGCATTCAAACGTACTGGAATAATTACTCAGCTTATATGAGCCTTGATCGCAGCCCGCCAACTCGACAAACTTGTCATAGTGTGTAGTCGGGACACTATCGTTGTATTTGTGTACAGACGGGAGATATGGGCTAGAGGCAATAATCTAGAGGTGAGACAACAAGTTAATAAGTACCCCTTTGAAGTCAGGCAGAGTAAAAATCCGCTCACATTATTGAAGAGGTTTGACTCCTTGCCTCCATAAGCTGTAGCGTGGTAAATGATGGAACCGGCTCCTGAAGACTCGCCACCGACAGTGACGCGTTTTGGATCACCACCAAATTTCGAGATATGTTCCTGAACCCATTCCAGAGCGAACCGCTGATCTAGAAGCCCAGCGTTGAGTTGACCATTCTCCTTGACGTCTTCGGAAGCGAGATATCCAAATGCGCCCAACCGGTACTGGATTTCGACGGCGATAAAGCCATTATTGTTGGTATTTAACCAGATACTCGGGTCGTATGTAGCTCCAAAGACAGAGTAACCACCTCCGTCTGAATGATATTGGTCAGATTCTCCTAACCAAGCCGAAAGAGGAAGCAGAGTACATACGTATCCAGACTAGGACTGGTAAATCGGTCGCATTGGGCGCTGCGTACACGTTGAGATACAAACAGTCCTCATCTCCAGGGCCGGAGTTAAAGCCGTAGGCCTCAGGAACACCGAAGGCACCCGATTGCGGGCAAATGGGTGGTTGATCAACGGCTGGGATCACTCCACTGCTGTCCCGAAGAGGAGGTTGAGGTGCTTGCCATCGCAGCTTTCCCACTGGAGGCGCTGCATACCGAACACTATTGAATGTCAGCGCAGTGTTCCATGTAACCTCGACTGCCTCGAATCTGAACTAGCTGCTGACCTTTTCCAAATATTGAGGCCGTACGTATCATTATAGTATCCTTCGTACGTCGCATACCCCAGATCTACTGTACATGTCGCCGCTATGACATTACCAAGTTGAAGGATAGCAGCAAGAATACACAGGAAAATGCTACGTCCGGGTTTCATTATTGACGATGTACGACGCCACTTGGGACAGGATGAGATTATTGGCTTACTGGCGAGATGAGATGGCTCACTCACTCGCGCCGCTCACGTTGGGAGCTGACCTTGGGGCTTTGTCAGATGGTCACATCGGGATACGCATCGGTCCAGATTCGGATTTGTCTTTTTCTCGCAATAATGTTTGCTTTCTTTTTTTCCTCTCGCATTTCCCCTCTCCTTTTCCTTTTCGGAACTCCTCTACTTCCTTCTCCTCCCCCCCTCGCGGACCATTTTCTTGGCCTAGACGAAAAAAAAAATGAAAAGCTACCGTATCGAATGTGACGATCCGTGGCTCAGTAAATCCCCTATTAAATTACGTGTTTGTATTTGGCTTGATCTCACATAGATGCGCGATGCTTATTTGGAACTCAGATCCCACCCTAATCCAGATCGAGAATGCACATCACTTACCTTCTTGTCCTAGCATCGACGCCGCCAGCTACGGTACTTAGGTACGTCATTCGTATTTTGTATCTACTGATAAACACCTTTGTTAATGCAATGACGAAGCATGATGAATTTATTTATGAGATATATGAAATTGTTAGGGTTGAGAAATTAGACTAAAATCTCATAGCGAAGTTAATTCTAGTATCTCCTCCGCTTTCATCTTGAACACTATCTTCGGATATAGAAAATCCAACTCGTGATTTAAAAACAAGTCTTCATAACTAGGAAATCGGTCTCTAACCCTGTTTTTGTGCAATTTACCAAAACTTTTACGTTCGCGATCGTACGCCAAGCGAATTACTCCCGTCAATTGTCTCGTCGGGCTTTTAGCCAGTGAGAGCACAACTCTAGACGATGCATAAGGAAAGCTTATAATCTTGTTGCCAACAGAAACATTGCCGAGGCTAAATCCGAGAAGATAATCTGCTTGGAAGTCATGTTTTTGTACGCCATGCTCCACGTCCGTCGAGAACTTTCTAGTCCTGAATTTTATAACAACTAGAGAAGGCCGAGAAACTGTATCCGCGACATTGGACAGAATCCCATTCTGTTTATCGCTAGGACAACACCGGGAGTTGAGAGCTTTAACCAATTCCGAGAATACATTCAACTCCTGCGGCTTTAGCTTATTGAGCTCTTGAAGCTGGTCTATGACAATCGCATTGTCCATGCTGTCATCACCACCTCCATCGGATTCAGGAAACTTTCTCTGGAATGTAGATTTTCGTGACCACTGGCCATTCCAGCATTCTTGGTAATCCATGTATCTCAGGTATTCCTGGTATTTCGGATCCATCCGTAACTGTGGGTGCTTCTGGTGATCCTCTTCAACTAACCAGTATTCCTCCCATGCCGAATGACCTCGTTTTTGAGAGGACGAATCGCATTCTTGAAGTCGAGCGAGAAGTGACAGCCTCAGGCTGTCTCCTAAAGTTTCACAGATAGGTTCATTCTCAGCCACTTCACCGTCTAAATCTAGTACTTCCACGACTTCACCATCAACGTAGCCTGCGACGTCGATATTTACTTCATTCTCGTCAGCATTACCTGCTCGGTTTAATTGCTCAGGCCGATACTCAAAACATTTTTGAGTGCTTTTGCATATGCAAATATTGCGTCCTCCCTCAATGCCACACTATTCATCACAGAACAAAACAGAGACGTTATGTCTTCATCATAGTCCACATTGATCCGATACTTCTGGCTTTCGGGATCGAGCTCGGAAACAAGGCTTAGGAGACTAAATTTTGTCGCGTGGCTCATGACACTCACGTTCGTGATTATTGTGTAGGAGCCACATTAGGACAGGTTCTTTCGACAATGGGCGATAGTTATCTCGTTGGGTGCAAAGCGAGCGCATAAGAGAACGAGTATCGGGTATACGAGATTTAGAAATATCCTTGAGGTAATCCACTTGCCCAAACCTTTCAGAGATGTCCCCGAAATAACAACTTGTCGCCGTCGCTGAAAACCCAGTATCGAACCAAGTTTGAAGTTTTTGGTGAATATATTGGCATTTCTGGGAAGTTCTCTCTAGATCGCGTATGGCAGAACTAATAATTGTTGCGTTAACACGAATATCCCCGTAGACAAGTAAGACGCTTTTCGCTAGAAGAAATTCTTGGACGACCCAGGCTCTACTCCAATAGGCACATCGCGATAAAGTATCAAGTTCGCGATGAATTTTACTGCTATGATGTTCGATGTCATTGTAACGACGAAGTTGTTCATCATAACGACATCTATCACCATAATTATTTCTGTCGCGATAGAGAAATCTAGTATCATGACGAGAACTGTTACTATTATAAGGATGACCTGTATCATGACGACCATAGTAATCATCGTCATCGTCATCATCACTCAGGTCGTCGATAGCATATGGTGTATGGCGTCGTAGGTAGGTGAGAGAGTCTCTCAGGCTTTGGTCTTGACCAGGACCAAGCCATGTCCATACTGTTTGAGCTTTTTCGTATATTTTCCCCATCAGAAGTACTTGTTGACTTCGTTCGATATTGTGTTTCTGGCTGATGCAAAGAGCATCTACCCAAAGGAGACCATCAGATGTATATTCAAGGAGGAATCTGTAGAGATTTTCGCGAATTGGAACTTTCTCATCGTTAAGAATGGTATCGAATGTAGGAGTTTCAGGTCCCCAAACATAGGAAAGTGCAATGAAAGACGGGATCAATGCTTCGTTGAGGAGGCTATGGATGCTTAAAGAGCAACAGATTGGACCATCAGGCTGGCGCCGGTGAACAGTCAGGAGACGAATGGAACCTTGAGGTAACTGCTGGTAAATGGGAGACATGATGGCATGCTGTACCAGAATGGAGATATCGGTGTCGTATATCACACTCACAGTATCCCTACATAGATACCTAGTAGGTACTAGAGGTAGGTCGGTAGGTCATTGAAGTTGAAATTCTGCCTTGCCCCGTTAGATATATAAAAAATAAATCTCTTTATTATGCTATTAAATGGTGTTGTGGCTCTAGATAAGGCGGCTAGGGTGTGTCGGAACCAAAAAGGCGTAAAGGAGCATTAAATGCCCAATTCCGCCTTGGACAATCCATCTTAACTCAAACACGTTAATACCCACGCACCAAAGTATGGGAGCCATACAATTTCATGATTGTAATAATATCGTAACACCTAAGGCGCCTGATTGAAATCATAACTATTTCCAAACCCCCTGTCCAAATACGTTTTTAGCGCCTCCTCCTTGCTCACCCAATCAACCGGTACCTCTAATCCTAACCGACCCTCTTTCTCCAACCTCTCCAACACGGGCTTGATATCCTCCGAAAACTCCAGGCGCATCGGGTTCCTATACCAAGGAGCGAAATGAATCATGGCGAGCATGACCCGCACCTCGTTGCTCAGATTCGGCATTCCCGCGTGCCAGAGTCGGAGGTCACGGATCACGATACTACCTTTCTTGACGACCGGCTGTGCCGGCGGACACACTTCTTGGCGTTGGGCTAGCAGGTCCTCTCGTATGCGACCGCTAGCTCGCTCGCCGTGTGCGCCTTCTTGGCCATCTACCCCGGTACCTTTCTGTGTTCCGAGCCAGATCTCGGTTGACCCGTTCTCCGGCGTCATGGTAACAAGCGGAATATTGACAACAAGCGCAAATGGATGGTCCGGATGCTGAAAGTCCGCATCTGAGTGCACTGGTTGACGTGAAGGCTCCCCACCCGGCAACGGAGGCATCGCCGAATTAGCTGAGCAAAACGTCCATTTCGGCCGAGGACCAAGCACAGCTGTTGTGATCTGTGTAGCTATCGGATCTGCTTACCGTAAGTATTATGAAATTGATATATGGAATTATACGAGGGATGCTCACTTGTGAATATTGCCGGATTGAAATACTCCGCGACTGGAGGGGAGTCCTGTTGTAGATTCCCCGTGTTATAGTTGAATGGCCCATCTTCACCTCGAGCTTGTAAGGTCCGCGCGTCTTCGACCATCTTCTTATTGAGATGGTCTAAGACGTCGTGGGAAACTACATCTTCGACGACCACAAGACCATCCCTGTGCATCGCACCCACCGCTTTTTCCAAATTCCGATCCTCTAGGAACCCCTTCTGACCCTCGATGCTTGAAGCTTTTACTACCGTAGGTAGACTTCGAAGACGTCCATTGGTAACGGATGCAAACGCGCGACGTCCACCAAGCGAAGCGAGTCTACAACGTAGGAAGAGCAACGACATCTTGGGCTTAATTCAAAAAGGATTGGTCTATTTATCCATATTCACGCTTTGTGGACCTTTCCCCGGAATACTTCAAGATTCTATTATATAAAAAATAATATGAGAGCTCATCTCCAAGCATCTTGTAAGTGGTTCGATTCAAAGTTGAAGTTGGTCACGTATGGCGGAGTTACCGCTTTAGGAAACCCGACATCTCCACTGCGCAGCTAGATGGAGATGTCCCACCGGCGGGAACGGGAATATCATCGGTTATTCGAGACGGGCAAGAGAAGTATAAATTGTCTGGTCCTAGGTATTTTCAACTTAATAAGCAAAGCGGCGGAATGGCCAGAAATACATTCCTCCAAATACCCTTTACACATTCTCACTCTCCACGCTTACCACTCCTCTCAACCACCCCCCTAATCGCGTATCAGACCGATTATCTAAATTCGTAGAATGTGAATAGGGGTAGGGCGAGTAGTAGGTACGTGTGATTTATATGCCAAGCGACAGATCAGATAGTTAAGAAGACCATCTCATCTTGGCAGGCACACCTGGGTAGTATCATTATACATGCGTACGTCGTACGGCGATGTTGTCGTCGCGCGATTCGGATCGACCACAACTAGCTGCTGACAAATCCAAAGCGGGACCATAGCACGATTTCGAGACGTGATTATGCTCCTAGCTCCTAGAGATATTTCGTATATACTGAATTGGTTCATGATCTACACTGCTATGCTAGAATCTAAGATATTACCTCAGTGACATGCTCATATCCCATCGACCGGAAAGCTTAGTTTCAGAAATACCCTTATATGTAATCGACCTAAGAGACCTATATATGTGGTCAACGACTCAATGGCGGTATCCGCAGTCGTAAGATGCTCTGGCAATCTAGGTATATAATCAGGCTTATGCCTACCGTCTGTCTGTCTCAGCATCGGAAGTATCGCTTTTCAACCCACCTGTCTTCGAAATCGTTGACCATATTGCCAATGACGACGGTGATCTCTGGGAAAACTTTCGTCAGGCGATAGACACCTACGTAGCCTGCTGAGTATGTTGCGACGACAATGCGGTCTTGCGGGACACCGTGGTCTACGAGAACTTGAACAGCCATCAGCGCAGATCCTCCGCTAGACATTTGGGCGTCTAGCAGTAGAACGCTATCATGTTTGCTGATGTCCTTGGGGAGCTTTAGATAGTGCAACTCCGGCTCTCCGGTTCGGACGTTGGACTGAATCAGGAGACGTCCGGTGCGACCATCTGGTATTACTCTCCTTAGTCCGGCCTCGAACGAGGCGCCACCGCGAAGGACAATGACGGCGCTAACTTCGCCTTTGGGTGTTAGTCCATTGTAAAGTCTGCCAGCGGGAGTTTCGACTTTTAATTCTTGAAAGTGGACATTGTTCAAAGCCCTACATCTGTCAGTATGCGATATCGGATGTTACATAATGATATACGTACTCTTCTATGAGAAGACACGAGAATCTGTCAAAGTAAAATATAAAATCCTCGCTTGAAGTGTCAATATCCTGAATTATCGTATTCATGGCCTTGAGTTGAGGGGTTTGTTTGAGGATTATGACTCGATCGGAAAGGGGTTCGCTGTCAGACCCGGCCTCTAAGCTTCTGAGCGCTGCGCGATGGCGTGTTGACTTTTCAACTAGCTTTCTCTCGATGTATTGGGTAACCATGGCTATGATAATAAGTACACATCATTCAGGGGGCGGGTCACGACCTACCCATCGCAACTCGGTTTTCTATTCCTCGTGGCACGATTATGTCTAGAAAGGAGTAAGTCTAGATGTTGAGATGAAGAAATAGTACGGGTTGGGAGATATGAGCTTATATCCCTTACCAGCATTGTTTCTCTGAGGTAAAACAAACTGGAAAGAGGAAGGTTAGCCGTAGTATTACACCAGATCATGCTGATTTACCTTCTCATAGTTCGGTTTCACGAAGTTGAACCATTGCTTAATGCAGCCCTCTACTGTACGACCTCGGTCCTTCACGTCTCGCAGGACTAGAGAATAAGTCAACTGCAATTCGTTCATCGTCTTTGTTACACCTTACTTCTTCTTGAGAGGCATGTATCTGCATCTGCTTCACAATAGATCTAACGCAAGATTAGCGTTATCATAAGAGATCTACATTTATCAGGCACATACTTTCATGTCCATTAAGTCCATCACTCTCTGGTCGTACAAGGCGAAGATCCCTTCTAGAACAAGAACATGAGGAGAGTATATCGTCGTCGTCTCCTCCACACGCTGGTGTTTCTCAAATGAGTATACTGGTATTTCGGCGCGCTTGCTATATAGGTCAAACATCAGTGGGCATCCCTATGGGTGGCTTATCATAGGAGCTACAGCATCCTTACCCTGCCTTCAAATCTCGGAGTGTCTGTACCAAGGCATCAAAGTCAATTGCCTACAAGATGGGATATCAATACGTGGATGGAGGATTGAGGACTTGATATAATTAATCTAACCTCGGGAGAGTCGAAATCATATTCGTTCAGAAAAGCTTTCCTCGAGCTTTCGGGGTCTAGCGGTTTATAGTAGGAGTCCTATGACGAGTGAGACAAGAAGTCACCCTCTTTCTCTAATCACATAGGCATGCTTACCATCGACAGGATAACGACCCAAGGCAAATTCAACTTGCTAACGATGGCATGAGATAACGTCGACTTCCCAGAACCTGAACTGCCTGCGATACCAATGATACTGAGGTCAGCCCACGGGGGGCTATAATGGGCTCTCTTGGCAATTGTATCGGCATTATTATCAGCCACAATGGCCGGCGATCCAATACCGGTGTTCATAGCTACCTGTTCAGGCTGCTGCTCATATATTAGGGTGTAATATAAATGGTATAATATGAAGGCCTTCCAGTGTGTTCTTAGAAATATTACAAGATTTGAAATTGAAGAAAATGAAAGTAAGTGTTGTCGCGTGCCCACCTAAACCACTTTGGAGTATCGTAGGCTGACAACACACAGTAGAGAAACTTTTGAGGGGGCTAATAGGATGAGACCAGTAAGATAGTGCTAGCTTCTTTTGCACACCAGTTAGCCAAAGGTTCTTATATGAGATGATTTGGGCAACCTATTGAAAAGAATTAAGCCAGATATACTAAAAAGAATAAGAGCGAGAGGGAAAAAAAAAAGGAGGATCAGATCTTCTAAAACCAATTATGAACAGGAAGAAACTGTGTGGATTTTGGAACGAGTCGAATTTAGCAGGTCGAATGGGTCAATTGGAGCTTGGGGCGTGTTGATAGCTGATAACAGATACCACGCCCGTCCCCGAAACGAGACGTAACGAGGCGTAACGAGGCGCAACTCCAGTACGCCACACGACTATCCAGTCACAGATCATAACTGTAGCCACAGTATTAACGCAATAGGTCTAGTTCGAGACTCCACTAAGCACAGGTTCTTTACATTTCTGCACGCTCAACGAACCGAAGCCTGCCTTAAACTTGCGTCCTTCATCCTCTTTTTTTTTTCCCTCTGTTTTATTTCCCATGCGCGACAACGCTAATCAGAAAAGCCTGCCTCGTGGCGGAAATCCTAAGTAAAATAGATTTCCTCTGGCTTCCCTTGCTTCATATTCACCATTACTATTTTGATTTTTCTACCCTTTCAATTCGTGCCTCTAGCTGGCAAGAGGGGTAGTAGGGCATGTCGTCAAGTGATAACTTGCTTGAGAATCATCTTCGTCACGCAAGGTACATCTCAGAATTGCTTGATCGCAAAATGGTACGTTAGACTACATCATTGACCAATGCTATTATACTCTATCGCTAAATGGTTCCCGGACAGACTTCATCCGCGTCAACGACGAAATCGATGAAGCATCCCTTCACAACAAAGGTCGAGGAGGTAGCGACCTCTAAGAGGTAGGTTCATCACCCGCCCTTCCTCTCTTGCTTCCTTCACGGAACCTATATTATGATGTAACAAATAAAACAATGGGAATCTCTCTGAGAATATCATGCGGAGACCTTTTATCATATTAATTTTTCTGATCCAAAAAATTCTAATTAGTTATTTCCACAATCCGGAAAGACGCTAGCTAACTTTCTAAAGTGAAATCAATGCTTTGATTCTCGACTATTTGACAGTCGCTGGCTACCCAAATGCTGCCGCTAAATTTTCTAGCGAAGCGAACCTGTCTCCTCAGCAACCTTCGAGCGCTATTCTCGTTCGACAGCAAATCCAAACCTCTATACACAAGGGAGAAATTGAAAGTGCTAGGCAAGCCCTCATTGAATATGATTATTCTGTATGTGCTATGATCTCCTATTGTCTTTGATATATGCCTTGCTATGATTAAAACCTGAGTTTACATGCACCACTCATATGATCTTCGGGTCGTTGATGAGGAACAACCACTTTTTTATGAGCGTTCAGTCCATATATCACATCTGTATATTTCCAGTGCTATTTTTAACATCGGCTTACCATGTGATTAGATCCTAAATGAGGATGAGGCTCTTCACTTTGCTCTTCTTCGCCTCCAACTAGTGGAACTCATTCGACAGTCACGCCCTGGTGGGGATATTGGACCGGCTTTGGAGTTTGCGCAAAGAGAGTTGGGACCAAAGGCTCCTCGTACACCGCAATTTCTGGAAGACTTGGAGAAGACCATGTCGCTTCTCGTGTTTGATCACGACAATCTAGACCCTTCCTTGGCCGAACTGCTCAAGCCAAACCTTCGACGAGAAGTAGCCGAAATGGTTAACAAGGCAATTTTGCGCCGGCAGGCGCAGCGAACTGATGCTGCTCTCCGTCATCTGGCACAGATGCGAGCCTGGGGCGAAGAGGCTGTCCGTAAAGATGGCAAGAAAGACCTTCCAGCACGAATCGAGCTAGGCCTAGATGGCGATGATTCAGGCGTAGCAGAGAATGGACATGAGCCTATGATCACGACCTAGTGACTCGCTGGTCAGGCTTTTCCCGGCAGTCTTAATGATTTCGGCCGGGCCTTGTCCATATTCGGCTCAAAGCTGGGAGAAGGAAGTTATGACATGTTATGATATTATGGTGAGGCGTTATTAAGGGTTAGGCAGGTGTTATTGCGAATCAGGAATACCCAGAGATGGGCCCCAATAGTTACTAGGTGTACCAGGCGTTTAAGTTCGGGGCTGGCGGAGGTCTATGCCATGCATGTAAAGAGTCTCATGATCACTCAAGGGCATGATTCACTCAATGGGCTTAAAGGAATAGTCACAGGAACCAGGACCGTTTAGCAAGGCGCATTGCACTCGGGATAAAGATACCATTGTCTAGCTTATTTACAAAATCGTACGATTGTTTTCCCCATGTTTGTTCATATTCCCGGTTGTGACAAATCCATTCTATTTAGTTCGGATGTGCTTAAGCTTCTTAGGCGAGTATAGGAAGTTGTTGGCGTATGCTTTGGGTGTGAAAGCTCTCTCGTTCGGCTCTTGTACGAAATACTCGTAGCCCTGCTTCTCGGCGAACGCGATGGCATCTTCCTTAGTCTTGAACTCGAGCTTGGTGCCTTGCATGAAATCACCGGAGGATTGCCACCCCATCAAAGGGTTCTCCCATCGGTGGCCTTTGGAGAGGACATCCCAGTCCATTCTCCAGTGGTGGGCGCCCCAGGTTCCGGATTGTGTGGCGGGTTTGGTGGGTCGATAAATGCTATGTTTGTACTTTGTCAGACAATTGCTTGCAGATACGGTCGGGGTACACGGTTTCCTACCGGACAGCTCGTGCTTGTAGTTCAATTGGAGCACCGGAAAGTACGGCCGCGGGGAGGATGTCGTGGTCTTCGCTACCATCCATTACTTGCTTTGGTATGGGGGTAAATGTACTGCGATATGTTCGTCAGTATTGATATCAAGCCCACATTTGCTCGCAATAACGTCATGTATAGGTTTGTGGGTGAAGCGTACGATGTTGCTCTGTCGATGTGAACGCCGTAGTCGGGGGCATTGCGCGGCTTCTCTGCGGGGAGGGCAGGCTTTTCTGATTCGGTGAGGGATGTCGTCGAGTCGTCGGATTTGAATCGTCTCTGCGCCATCGCTAGAGCTTGTCTGCTCGGGACTAATCTCGCATTCCGTAGTAGCGACGTCGCCGCCGCCTGAGTTCGGAGGGAGGCCATGCTGTACCGATCTATCGATCCCCCACAGCTTCTATGTGCGTAATGACAAATCGATGGAGATGGCGGGGTGAGGAAGTTGGATTAGGTATCTCAAATGATAGGAAATATTGAATTAAGGCGACTTTAGATTTGAAGGTTGAGATAATCGAGTTATGAGGTATTTGATTGGCTAGGGCGGCAATTACCGCGCTAAAGCGGATGACGCACGGACCAAGTTCACTAAACGAGGTCTTTTCGTTACTTTGATCAATTGAACAACCACTTCCCACTTTTGAGCCCATTTCAACGTCGAATTCACCTCAGCAAGCATCACATCACAGATCAGCAATTGCGCCAATCTTTGTCGCAATTGGTTCTCCTCTGTGACCTCTCTGGTTTCCTTGATTTTCTATTCTTCGTCGCCACCAAACCCGCCACAATGAGCTTCGTCACTCGTAGGGCCCTCTCGACCCTCATTCCTCCTAAGGTCCGTAGTGTCCGCAGATGTAAAGATGTATAATCAATAAGTTGCTGACTGTCGCTACAGGTTGCCTCGCCGAATGTATGTATTGATCTACTATATACCGCGCTATCCGATTCTGTTCATTTTGGCACGATCCTTGGGTTATGGCTTGATGTGTTTGGGAGGGTTTGAATTGGCCTATAGCAGCAGCATTTTGCTCTGGATGACTTGGGAAAAGGTATCAGAAAATTAAGAGGGTTAAATTTTGCTGACGGGCGTGTTACTAGGCTATCGGCGCTGCTCCTGATGCTCTTCGTATGAAGCGCGTTGTCAGCTTCTACGAGAAACTCCCCCGAGGACCGGCTCCCGAAATCAAGGCCACTGGTATCCTCGGCCGATACCAGGCCAAGCATTTCGGCAAGAACCCTACTGCTAAGCGTATGTTGTTTTATTCTATCTTCATCTATATGTTGCCTATATGAAAGGGTCACATGTGTGTTAACGGTTTCATCTTAGCTATCATTCACGCCATCGGTCTCCTCCTCGTCATCGGATACCCCATGACCTACTACTACCACTTGCGTAAGTAATCCGAGCATGTATACATAACTTAGATGGCAAATACTAATGTAATCTAGGCCACCACAAGAACAACCCTCACTAAATGGATTCGCCCTGAAGGTACCATCAGATGGAGCTAGATAGGGTTGAGCAAGTGGTCAAGATGTATAAAGATAGATGGCATCAAGCATTGAGCATGGATAGCCTCTCTGTATCAGAACAGAATCGAGCTTAGTCTCAAAGAACTTTACAGTTTTCATTCATCGTGTTGGCGTGCCAAAAAAAAAGTAAAGTACATGAGATGTGTATGTGATGTGATAGATGTTAATGGTATTTGATTCGAAATCGCATTGTATGGGTTTTTTTTATACATTGGTCGTTGGAGGCAGGTACATACAGGTACTTATATGGGTGTGTATTGTCTGGTGGGTGGTCGGTGCTGGCAGTGTGATTTATAGTGACTCATACCTATCGACAGTTTTCATTTTACCAATGACGCTGGACCTTAGGGTAGGCAACGAATACCTCGAACTACGAACTCGTGGGGTGTATTTTGTCGTCTGGCACTTGCCCAATTTATTTATCAAATGGCCCGTACACATTTTCGTTAACCTGATTTCGTCACTCTCTACCTTATTCACCTCGTTCACCTTATTTTCTTCAGTTGACCTTTTCCATATTTCTCAACTCCATCCATCCACTCCAACCTTACCTTACACCTTACACCTTTCACCACCTTTACTCTTCACACTATCCTTTCTATCAATTCTTCATACATTCTTTGCGTATTTTTGTACGCTTCTCAACCATACTCCCCTCAGGCTATCCTTCGCATTTCTTTTTCACAGATTCTCTGTGTCCGTCAAGCTTCCTAGATTCAGATCGTTCGCGCATCACATACGCTACGCTTCGACTAGATCATCGATCGTATATACGTTCGTACATACGTTCGTATATTTTCCACAATCCATTGATTCGTTAATCCATCAAGATTCAACAGGTATGTCTATGCTATTTTCTATTCCTATCTTCTACTTTCTCCCTTTCGTTTTTTTGCTAGACCTGTCTACCTCGTGTCCTCGTCGATACGTGAATAAATCAATACCGGCCTCGGCTGTTACCGGTTGCAAGGCAATTGCCCGCCAGTTGCCTGCCGGTTGACGGTTGACGATTGACGGTAGATGGAAGTGATTCCTTCTTGCTGTTTTCGCTCTTTCCAGCCTACCAGCCTGCCAGCCCACCAAACACACCCTACCCACCTTCTCAGCCACAACCCGCCCCACCATTTTCGAGTTCCACACTCGTCTTTTCCCAGCCGTGCACTTGGATTTCTCTTCCTGTCTTCCAATTCCTAGTCCTCTCTCCACTTTTTTTCTGCGCAAGCCCCAAAGACCCGGGATCGTGTAAACTTTGCCAACACGACGCTGAACGTTGAAAGGGCCATTTTAAGACTGAACTTTCTAAACCTTGAAACTTTACAACAACCCACTTCGCAAGCTCTGTCGAGGTATTACAATTTATTCCTCTTCTTCCATACATCATCCTCATACCGAGAGTGTAGTTCCTCTTACCGATTTTTATTTCGTCGCGCCTTGTGCGATCAAGGCTACATCTGGTCTATTCTCTCTTTTTTTTCTTCCCTCTATTAATTTCTCCAGCTATTTTCCCTTTTCCTTCCTACACTAGACAATTCGGTACCACAGTAAGTAACCGACTCTCCGATTTCTGAACGGCGTGACGCCAAGTACCCAAGTACGCAACCTTTAAACAGACCACCTCGACCAGCCCGTCAGCCTCAAGTTACCACTCCGTTCTCCGTTCTCCGTTCTATCTTGCTCAACTATCGCAACATCCTGTACACTTTGATCGCGACGCAAACACTAACGTTTCACGACAGTTCTCGAGTTGGATGATGGCCGATAAGCCCACGAACAATCAGCCCGACGCAAATACGATCCTACCTGAGGTAAGTTCTTCACGTCGCTCTTCACTCTACCCAAAGACCTTTCATCTTCCTTTCTCCCATTTCCTTTCCCGTAGAATATACCCTCTTGTCTTCCACTTCCTGCAATCCTGACGCAATTGCTCGACTGCGCTATCGTCGCAAACTACCTACTCACGTGCATTTTACTACAGTCACAGCCAGCTCTTTCAACCAACGTCGCCCAGGATGCCGACCCTTCCCTCACTTCACTGAACGGAGCCATATCCGACTTTGAAAACAAACAACTTGCAGAAATTGTCGATGAACTTGTTCATTCAGCAGAGGTTTCCGTGAGTGGAGGTTCCGACACAGAGTCATCGAAAGCACGTCTAGGTGAAAAAAATCATGCACGCAGCTCTTCTACCATCAAGAAGCCTCAGAGCTTCAAGTCGGTTTCGGTAAACCGTACCTTTTTAGCGTCGAAATCTACAGCAAGCTCCGGTACTCGCCCCGATTCAGCGACTGGCTCTGCGTCAACTACCCCCCAGCCCACGCCCAGTTCGTCTGCGTCTCGTTTAAAACTTGTCGCCAAGTCTGGCAGTAGCCTCGGTGGCTCTACTAAGACCCTGAGCAATAATGGCAAACCAGCTTCTGCACCCGATCCCAATACTGTCTGGAATCGAAATAAACGTAAGTTATTGGACAATATCTTGCTGGCTAATAAATTTCAGATCCATGCTAACCACCACAACAGCTGTATCCCAACCTGAACAGAAGAAACTATCTGATGAGGAATTGATGCATAAATATGGTATTCACATGGCGGGTCGTTTAGGACCTGAGGATACCAAGGGACAGTCAAATTGGGCGGACATTGATGACGACGAAGAATGGGAGCCTGACACGATTACGTGGACGGACGGTACTAAGATCACCCTCCCACATGAAAGTGCTGCAAGCCCAAGTGTAGCTCCCGCTACAGTCGACAAAGAGCCTGTTCCGGTCCTCGCGCCACCAAAGATAAAGTCGCCTGCGCCTCTGCCCAGCGCGACTGTATCTCCGTCGGTTAGACCGGGTGCTATGGCATCAAGCAAGAGCCTGGTCCTTAAGGGTGCGACGGAGAAGCCGACCTTGGTTACAAAGCCGCCAGCGCCGCCGACGCCTGCCAAATCCCCTTGGGCTCCCCTACCTCCGGTGGATAAAGTGTCTCCGGTACAGTTGGATGCAGTCAGCACAGCAGCTACATCACAATCCCCAGTGACAAAGAGTGCGATCACGCCTACGACCAAGGAGATAGCAGCAGATGACTTTAGTCGATCTGGTTTTAGAGACCGACATGCCAGCAACCATAGCCAGCTGTATAATTCCCACTCGGGACAATATGATCCGGTGCCAGATCACCGCCGAGTTTCCAGGAACGAACCTCACGGCCGTCAGCCAGCTGTACTGCAAAGACCCCAACATCACGAGCAACAGGGTCCCGCAGAGCCGTCTGCCGCTTTCCAGACGAGTAGGACCAGTGCTCAAGAAGGCCCTTATCGCCGCCGAGGTTCTTCGAATGTCAGTGGCACAAGTGGTATCCTGGCTAGGAAGCCCTACGACGTCCAGCCTCCGTCAGACTCGTTCCAATCTCGATCAGGATCAGTCACTGGTGCCGAAAGTCCGATTTCGACGCACAACCAGCCAACAGCCAGGCTTCCTGTAGTCAGTCCATATCAACCGAGACTGTCGCCAGCTCATGTACATGCTACCCCTTATTATAGCTCGCCGGCAGTAGATACGCAGCCCGCCGATGATCGAGAGATACAAGCGGTGATCATGCGTGAGCGTCGTGAGCAGGCGATCAGGCGCCGTTCGGAACAAGAAGCGCGTGAGGAAGCGGCTCGAAAAGCTAGGATTGCAGAAAAATTGAAAGCTATGGGTCCGCTCCCAGAACGAAATTCTCCTAACAAAGAAAGAGGTCTTCATGATTCCACTGATGTGCCTCCGGAGGCCTTGGCCGATTCTCCCGAGAGAGACCAAGGCACAGCCAACAACCGAGCAAACGGTGAGACCAAAAGAGCTGTTAGCCAAGTTGAAAAATCTCAAGACCAAGCGGTACAAGGTACTCACGTACCGAAGACCCAACATCCGACGTCTTGGCCCGAGGCTCCTCAACATCAAGACAGATACGGTTCATGGGGTAACAATACCCAGAACGCTTCACGAAACGTATGGGGTGCCCCTGGCAATGACCGTTCACTTGGAAACGGCACTTTTAATCCGGACCTGGGAAGTTTGCCTGACTCGCGGTCCGCTCCCATGGGTGACCGCAATCATCGCCCGGCTCCAATTGGTCCTCCCCAGTCGAACGGTCAACAATCACACCGGCCGGTTTCCATGTCTTCTAACCGATTAGCACCCATCGGGCCACCTCGTGGTCGATCTTCAAATGCGACTCAAGGACCTGGTGAACCAGGCCCCTCGAACCCTTGGAAGAATTTTAATATTCAAGAGGACGACCGCAGGCGAGCGCTTGAGCTACAAGCTAAAGCCAACGCCCTGAAGGAAGAGGCAACGATTCCGATGAACGATGATTGGCGCAGCAGAGCTGCAACAAAAACAACATCAAGTGCTTCTCGGCAAGACACGACTATTACGATTAATAGCCCTAACGAAGTTCAGCCAACTGCTTCGTATGATGTTTCTACAGCAAGCACGGATATAAATGCCCCACGCGACGATAAGCCCACAGGTCTCTCGGAGGAAATGCGAGCAAGGATGAAGGGGCGCATGCCCTCAGACTATCTTGCTGCACGGCTGGCTAGAGAAGCGAAAGAGGCGAAAGAGGCGGCCGCCAAAGAGAGCGGACCAACTCCGGAGGATCGTGCTAGATGGAAGGGGCGTATGCCCTCAGACTACGCCGCTGCACGACTGGCTAGGGAAGCGGCGGCCGCGAAAATGAACGGTAACCGCGCTGACTACAGCCGACAATCTGCAGCTGAGTCTTCAAAGCCAACCGTATCGAGTTCCGCGGCCCAATCCAGAAGCGGTTCTCGTTTCTTTCCCTCGTCTCGGGATATACAATCTCAAGATGATTACCGGGAGCAATTTCGCACAAAATCTCCCACACCCCCTCCACCTACCGCAGACGGCCATCCCGTTTTCGACGGTGACAGCAGTCGTCCCCACGTGGCGTTGCCACCGGCCCGTCCGATTGTTAAATTACCACCTCCTACCAATTCCGCGGGTCCGAGTCCCATAATCGCTTCTGCTAAGCCGGTGGCGCCTGTTTCTTTTGCTGCTGCCGCCGCGGCCCCTAGTAAGACCTATCAACAATCCGGCGTTCCCCGTCCCTCTAGCAGAGGAAGGGGTTACGGTGGAATTCATCAAACCCCATACGAAATCTCATCCCAAGAGAATTGGCAGGAGAAGATCAACACCCTCTTTGGGAAAAATACGTCACCTGCACCAACTAAATCTATGGCGGTAGATTCCTCGAGTAGGATCGCATTGGAGCACACTCATTCATTTGACCCTGCAACGGTCGCACTGCCGGGACTGTCCCATTCAGTAAGCTCTCTGACTTCTGATAATAGTGATTACACTAGTAGAGAAATGGCCGAGGAATGCTTCGGCGAGCAGGAAATGGGGTCTTTACCCACAGTGCGTCTACCTAGCGAAGCGCCAGATGCTTTGTGGCAACCAGCAGAGGTTCACGCTGAACCTGTGCCTCTTAAGCTACGCGTTGATCCGATTAGCGCCGAAGCGTGGAGATTTCCAGCTCCTGAAATGACCAACGGCAGGAACGTGATCCGGATCTCGGGTCCTTTTATGACAGAGCCAAAGACTGTGCTTATGAGGTACGACAACGCGCGTTCGAATAGCAATCAACGCCGTCAAGGACCTCGTGGAGGTGCACGACGTCTTTCCGGTCGTGGAGGTCAACGTGGCGGTCGAGAACATTCTGATCATTCTGGAGAACATTCGTCTCACCCTCCTAGCCGTCCGTCCACCCGCAGTGGACGTGGGAATTTTAGGTCAAGGATGGACAATATGCCAGGCAGGCATCCATCGACCGGTGCGCCATCGCAGTGGTCTTAAAGATCAAAGCTCTTGAGGATTTGATCATACTATCCCCCCCTTTTATACTCGATCACAATAACGCAATCAAATTTCATCTTCTTACTGACGTTCGGACGATAAGCTAGTCCTTGGGCGACAGTTTGTACACTACTTTCGCGGCACATCTTTCTCTGCGTTCTTCCCATGACGAAAGAGTCATTAGCCCGTTTTTTTAACTACGATGCAACAGCTCCTGGTTCCGCAAAAGAAACACGATGGTCGATTAGTCAGTTTCATGCCGTTATATCAACATACTCGTGCATTTTCCTTCTGCACTGGACTGGTTGGTAGTGGACCATAACAGTTCACACACAACATCGGATTGTTGGGACCAAGAGATCCTTGGGGCGTTGCCGGTATGGAGGGATAGGAAAAGTCTTCCCAGTACGGATGGCTCTTAGGTAGTTAGGAATTGAACGAGGAGAGGTGAATTAAATATTATCAATGACAAAAATGATAACCGTCTGGAAACAATGCGGCGGCAAGGGCACGAATGCGAGCATGCGTGGATTTTGCCAATTCTTTTTACTACTACTACTACTTACTACAACCTATTCGAGCAAGGCAACGAATGTGCTTGCCATCACGGCATGCATGGTAGGCCTGCGTGTACGAGCTGGAGAGTCTATCGGCAGCTCTCCTATTCCGGATTGTATTTGCAGTGCGCCATACGGATACGGATAGGATGAGGATCATGATGTCTCGCACCGCCAGCTCTTTGCTATCGGCTTAGCAGTTCGCTGAAACTTAGTAATTGAGAAATTCTCCTGATTGATACGTGTAGAGTGATTTTATGACTGGCGATGTTTGTAAACTGATGGGTGGGCATATATAATTGTGTTCTAGGTCCATGATACGATGTATCTATCTAGCACGTTAATCCTTCGCTTGTGAAGATTAGAACACGGTACTTGTCCGTATAGAAGAAGCCAACTAAACAATAGCAATAAAATCAACATAATTTACTGGGCCTCATGCCAGCCCAAGACTCCCTGAGCAAAGAATCTACAGGGTGGGGAGCATTTCTGATCGTCAATTTAGAATACCTGCCCATAGCAAAATATAGAGTCAACGAAATACAATTCATTCAAAGTCCTACTACTCACTCGTGGCATCCAGGACAGTATGGTAGAGTCGTCTCATCTCATATTATCCTCATCAACATAAACGTGCTTATTTCTTTAATATTTCTTTCATTCCTTAGTTATCTCTAGACTCCGTGCGCCTTATTCTCGCTCTCTCGGTAGTAATCCATAGTTGTCTCATTCATTATCTCCATTCATCGTTCGTAGACCATGGTAACAACACCTTATGATCCTTAGAGCTAGTATGTCATTTCATCGTCCTCTTCCCTATTAGCTAACCCGCAATGATGTAAATGCCAACATCGATATCACTTAGGTACACACTCGTGCTCATTTCTTCATCTCATCTCCCTCAACGCCGTCCAGCACCACCTGTAGGGTAAACGTCGAGGTTGTGGTCGTATCCCATTCATATAGTAGCTCAGTATTCTTCTATCGCGCAGTTGGGGTGTATCACGTAGATGACCTTCTGGGAGGCCGACTCGCCAGCGGGTTCCTCGTCTCCGACGACTGCCATGAGAATCCTGTCCTGTTTTATAGTTAGCATGAGGTCAAGTGAAAAAGCAAGTGGTGATTAATAGAAAGGGGTAAACATACCTTGACCATCCTCTTCAGCACCATCTTCGCAACACCCATCTCCTTATGGTAATCTTCCTCGCCATCGAGCTCCTCTTCCTTCTGCTCGAGGTACCACTCAACTAGCGCGTCTCCCTCAACACCTTCGCCTTCACCCTCCGTCTCCTCTTCTTTAACTCTCGACACGAACAAGTTCACCATGGCGATGTACTTCTCGTACGTAATCGCCGTCTTGTTCTTCGGCTGTACCGCGGCACTCGGCTCCCTACTAGCCTGTCCACTAGCCGGCGCATCGCCGCCCTCCTCCTCATCACCATCGCCCATCTGCTCATCGCCCTCCTCATCCCTAGACCCAGACATAGCGCGGTCCGCCGCAGCAATCAGCTCAGCCGCGTCCTCTGGCTTATCAAACTCGTCGTCATCATCATCCATCTCCACATCATCATGCTCGACAGAAATAATACTCTGTCTCAGCAGATTAAACGCTTCATCCACAAACTCCGTCGTAATATCCTCGACACAGTTCGCCTTCGCAATAGCCTCCGATAATCGGATCAGACTCTCCAGCTGTCTGACGGTGATACGGTAACTGTTCTTCCCGATGCCGCCTTGCGCGTCGTCCGCGCGCAGCTCCTTATACTTCTCGACGAGGCGTTCCTTGGCCTCGTCGCTGAACTCGGGGCGGAAGGTTCGCGCGAACCGGATGTACCGTTGCAGACACTCGGTGCTGAACTCGGGCTCGATGGCGCTGTCGCGTAGGGCGTGGATGCCGACGATGTGTTCTGCTAAGTGGCGGTCGACGGTTTCGTTACATTCGTCGAGAATAACGAAGAATAGATCGAAACGCGACATGATAGGAGCAGACATATTGATATTCGTCCGTAGGGTCGCCTTCCGGTTATACCGGCCACCGACCGGGTTTGCGGCTGCGAGGATGGAAGTTCGTGCGTTGAGGGTTGCTTGGATACCGGCCTTTGCGATCGAGATCGTCTGCTGTTCCATAGCTTCATGGATGGCGACTTGGTCTGCGATGTCCATCTTGTCGAACTCGTCGATGCAGCAGATGCCGTTGTCAGCTAACATTAGCGCACCGGCTTCGATCGTGAACTCGCCCGTCTCCTCATCTTTGACGACAGCGGCTGTCAGACCGGCCGCCGAGGAGGCTTTGCCGGATGTGTAGACTGCGCGCGGAGCGAAGGAGCAGATATACTTGAGGAATTGGGATTTGGAGGTTGATGGGTCACCGACGATGCAAATGTTGATGTCACCACGAAGGGCCATGCCTTCAGCAGTGGTTTTGTGGACACCGGACATTAACTGCAGAAGCAGACCTTTCTTCACAATATCATGACCATACACCGTGGGTGCAAGAGACTGGACTAAACGACCATAGATATGGTCACTGTGGACCATCTCACGAAGTTCATCGATTTCACTAGGCGTCATCGAATTGAGGATAGCCGTCTGAGCCTCCTCAGAAGTTTCGGCCGTGTCAGCCGATGTTTGGGTTAGGGAGTTGATGATATCGTGGACTTGGCGGGAAGCAGTTTGACCGGGAGTAGAGGAGTCCGGAGTAACCATATTGGCCAGGAAAGCCAATCGGTAGGTCAAGTCACGAACACCTAGAGACTTCAAACCCGAAACGCCACTGCCACCAACGTCATTTCCGCGTGGCGTATTCCGATCATCTCGGATAGCTGTGGGCCTAACTCCGGGAAGACCCAGCTGACTTACATCAGGCACCACGATTAAAGCACCTGTGAAGATGCATTTCTCGCCTGCCTTCGCACGATCCACCATCTCTCCTCGTAGGATAACATCCATCGTTCGAGGCATACTACCAGTGGGAATTTCCGAACTGTTCTCCTGGATACGGACCTTCTGCCAATCGATGAAGGTACTCTGTCTGATGTCTAGCTGCCATGCTAGGCGGTTTCCACATTCCGCGTTGGGACATTGCGTAGGTTCCGTATACCGAAATGTTTGCTCGACATTTGGGATGACAGAACGGCAATTCTCGCAGAGAAATGTGGCAAGAGAGAGTTCGGGTCGCACCTCCGATGTACGTGTGACGGTTCCGGAGATGGAGAGGAGTTGACCGATGTTCTTGGCGCGTAAGGCACGAACTCGAGAGACAAGGGGAAGGTTATAGAAGGCAATAGCGAAAAGCTTGTCCGTCTGTTGGTTTGCCGTCTTGTTGCCCTGCTCCGATTGACTTCCCGAGCCAACATTGCTTGCGCCGGACGTTGTTTGGTTGCTAGACGTAGTAGCTTGTCGATGTTCGCGGAAATACTGAGGCTCGTATTTGGCGATCATGTTGTGGAGGGCATTGGTAAGGAAGGGGAGGAATCGATAATATTGTGTGTTAATGGCATTAGCCAGACCGCCATTTTGGTAGCTGGCGATGTGATTATAGTTGACGTAAAAGGTTGATAATTGGTAGATACGCATTCCATGAATTTGGGCCACGTAAAACTTGTTCGTAGTAACAGCACTGGAGGTGGGCGCAGCAGACGAAGCAGGGTCCTCGATGAATCTTTTCTTTGGTCAATTATGATATATACTCTTTACGGAACAAGACATACTCTTCAATAAAGTTTTCAAAATGTTCCTGAACGGTGATACCGATCCTATCCTCTACTCGTGGAATCGTAGCGGGATCTCTCCGTCTTGTGCGACTAGGGATCTGATCATCGGCGAAGCCATCAGCCTCGTCGTCACTTGGCGCTGCTAAGCTTTCAGAGGGAGGCCCTCGTGGTCGTGCTGAAGACCCTCTGTTAAAGGGTCTCGCTCTAGGAGTGGCAGCACCTCTCGAAGGTGCGTCGGACATCAACATGCCCGAATCGCTTGGGGTCGCCATTGTGGATCGAAAAGTCTGCCTGAAACTGGCAAAGAAGAAGTATTATGGTGTTGAGGGATAGCACAATTGCTGCAACCCTTCGATCGTGAGTATTCGTTCAGATGTAAAAAATAAGGAGTTAAGTGGAGGGGCAGAACGGGGCCTAAAAGTCGCGTCGCGTGTTAACCTGGAAATCAATTAGACGCGACTTTTGGTGTAAAGACCCATCCAAGTAGCCAATCAAAGAGCGTATCTCTAAGTGGTTGCAGGAGACAGGGATTTTCCAGGGATCTTCTCAGTGGAAGCGATAGCAGTATCTATATGCATCTATACCATATTAGACTTAGTGCTCGTCTACTAGAATATGATTTATGCGTATAAGATGTATTTGACTACCTGATAGATACATAGATCAAATTGACTTGGGTTGGTTGTTACTTCTGGATTCATCAATGAACTTTTCACTGAAAATGAAGAATACTAGAAAAATTGGGACTTAACAACTGTGATAACTACAATGATCTCTACAGTAATCCAAGGACGAAATCAATGTTTTAGAAGCCACTCATCTTATACATTTCAGTTGCCGATTCTTAATTCGCTTCAAAACTACTCGTATTTTCACGAAAATTTCTCCAAAGTGAAATCTCAAAGGTAGCCACTCACCCATCCATACCATGAGTGTAGTTGCGCGATAGCTACCAAAGAAATGGCGCCAGAGTTATCCTCCAACTGGAAGAAGCTACAAGCCCAAATAAAGGCCGAGTCCACCTCAACTTCATCAACATCAAAACCTTCAACGAAGAGAAAAGTCGACGAAGGACCCTCATCCCACTCTCACTCTCATCCAAAACGGCAAAAGTTACAGACGCCCTCCAGGTCACAGGGGAAGCAGTCATCTTCAAAGCCACCAACTAAGACATCTCATAAATCTACTCCTAAACCTCTACCAAACAAACCAATGGGTGTTACCCAATCATCCGCCCTCGCCCGCGGCACTCCCACAACCATAACACCGTCCCTGGCGCTCTGGGCCGAGGACAATGACATCTCCCCAGAAGACCTAGCCGAAGCCTACTCACTCGGCATCAAGAATAACGCCTCCCTCACAGCCTCACCCCCGCGCGTAAACGAGGGACTGGCACAAGGGATCGAGGTAGGCAAATACATAGCCATCGACTGCGAAATGGTCGGTGTCGGCCCCGACGGCCGCGAGTCCGCCCTAGCACGGGTAAGCGTGGCCGATTTCCACGGACGTCAAGTATACGACTCCTACGTCACCCCACAAGAGCGAGTAACCGACTGGCGGACCGCGATCACAGGCATCACATCGCGCACCCTCTCCACGGCGCGTCCATTCAATGAGGTACAGACCGCGGTAGCGAAGCTGCTTAAAGACCGGATCCTCGTCGGCCACGACATCCGACACGACTTAGCCGCGCTGCAGCTGAGCCATCCGAGCGGCCAGGTGCGGGATACGGCAAGGTTCGCGGGGTACAGGAAGTACGGGCACGGGCCTAAGCCGGCGTTACGGGTTTTGGCGCGGGAGGTGCTGGGCGTGGAGATACAGACGGGACATCATTCGAGTATTGAGGATGCGAGGGTTGCGATGCTGTTGTTCCGGAAGAAGAAATCGGATTTTGATGTTCAGCATGCAAGCAGATATGGGTTACCTGTGGAGAAGACGACAAGAAGTGAAACAGTACCGGGAAATGGTGGTGGGAAGGCACCAGTTAAGTCTAGAAAGGGGCAGGGGAAGAAGAAAAAGAAGAAGCATTAATACATAGTAAATCCCGAATGAAGATGCTGTTACTCGGCATGCACCAAACGTTTGACCGTTGTCATAATATCACATTCTTGGTGCCACCAAATTTAGCATTGGAACAGCATTTTGTATTAGGATTCTGCAGTCATGTCTTTCGATCTCATAATCTCGAGATGCCCCTTCTCTACCTAATCAGATACGCCGCGCTCTATGCAGTCGTAACAAACGCAAACATGACCCATATAAAGTGTAGAGGCAGTACTCTTCTATATGCCCCTCAAATGTGAATAATTGACTGATTCATGTTATCAGACTGGGATATCTTCCATCAACTCCATGGCGCCTTCTCTTCCGACCGTTATGATTGCGTCTCCCAATGTCTTCGTAACAAATCCGGCTTCGCAATACGTGAAGTAATACTATAACCAAGTTAGTTAGCAATCAACACACGTTTTCGGTAGTAAGTAATAATCACCTCCCACTTCCGCCTGAAAACATCAATCTCTTGCTGCGTCATTTGCGGGTGCTCGCTCTGAAGCGCCGGCCTGATCTTAGTCTCGAAGTTCGCCATGAACTTTTCTTTCCACAGTCGCAAGGTTTTGGCATAATGGCCCCCAATGTTCTCAACCTTCTCCACGATTAATGTACCCTTAGACTCCTTGGTGATGTGGTTAAGCAATTGAGTAATAGAGGGTAAGTAGCCACCCGGGAATATGTGCTTGTTTATGAAGCTGAAAATAGGTTAGCCATGGCTAGTATGAAAAAGAGAATGGGTAGGAGTCTCACTCTTCGGATTTCGAGTAAGCTTCATGTCTCCCTTCGGGCATTGTAATGCACTGAAACATAGCAATGCCGCCCTTCTTCTTGAGTAATCGATCAATGCACGCGAAGTACGTGCCCAGGTACTCCTGACCGACCGCCTCCAGCATCTCAATAGAGACGATCTTGTCGTATGTGACCGTGTTTGGTAAATTTCGGTAGTCTAGTAATTGAACATCTATTCGACTCGAGAACCCGGCTTGTTCGATTCGTTCTTCTGCTAATGCCTTCTGCTCCTTTGACAGCGTGAGACTCGTCACCCGGCACCCCGTTCTTCTCACTGCTTGGATCGCAAATGAACCCCAGCCTGTTCCAATCTCCAAAACATGGTCTGTTAACTTGATTCGGGTACCATCAATGAACCTGTTGAGCTTCGTGATTTGCGCCGCCATAAGACTCTCTTCCGGCTCTGTGTAAGAAGGTCGTGGCTGCCAAATTGGGCACGAATAAGTCATGTCTTCTGAGAGAAAAGCCGCGAACATATCATTACTGATATCATAGTGGGCGGAAATATTCAAAAGCGCGTTTGATAAGGTGTTTGTGGTCCGCGCAATGCTTGAGATCGCACCTGAAATCGACGAGAACAGTGTGATCCCATTGCTCAGCTGATTTCGGTTCACTATGAAGAGCTGTGATTCACATTAGTCTAGTTGTGTAAAGGTAAGAGCAGGTTGCAAACCTGAAAGAAGGCCGTTAAGTCGGCGCATTCGAATTCACCTAGCATATAGGATTCCGCGAATCCCATATCAGCGAATAAGAGCAATCTCATCCAAAAGGCATCATCCTTTACTCTGACTTCCACTCGAGGAATAACATCAGCCCTCCTAACTGAGTAATCTCCGTTCGTTGATTCTGGACTTTTGGAAGCAAGTCTTTGCCCGTACACGAGTCTTGTTCCTGCCGGTTCATCAACTAATAACAGTGTGCCGATGGTGATCTTGGAGAAGACTGAGAGTACGGCCGGCTTGGCAATGGCCAAGGCCGGACCCCATGTCAAACCCCCGATAGTCCCGCGAACTATATCGGCACCGCGAATGAGAGGCCTGGCGATGACCGACGGGATTGACGGAGCCATTATCTTCCTGGATGCCTCCAAAATAGAGAAAAAATATAATGAGTAAGTTAATAAAACGATCAGGCCTGTATAAACAAACCCAAAGCAGGGGATTGGTGGGTAATGCTATAATGACGTTGAGTGTTGACGAACGTTCTTCATGAGAGAAACTCAAAAAAAAAATTAAACAAGCTACTAATATCTAGGGACGAAAAGTGTAAAACGTCAGAGAATAAAAGACAAAGAAAAGCAAAATCATAATATAAGTATATTTATTTGCATTAGTAGGGTAACACGTAGGGAGTAACGCCTAGGGATTGCAGATGCAAAAGCAAGAGTTTCAAGCTTGTCACCGCCATGTGGTCCGGATTTCCCTATCTAGGGACTTGGAGCTACCGTTGCACTTATTGTACTTTCATATAGGAAACACTATTGCCGGAGTCAAAACGTGAGAACACTAGATCTTCTTTGGTGAGGACCGGCTCCTCGCTCGGGCATATACAGGGATGGTCAATATGGGTCAAGGAGGGAGCCAGGGACCGACCCCTCCATATTTGTTTCGGGATGTACGTGAACCGGCGTCCAGAAAAAGTCTCGTAGCAAAAATCCTGCATGCCAGTAACAGTAAAGGCATGCTAAAATCATGATCGATATGAGGGATCATATTGCGGCGGATCTAGCCAATGGCAGTAAGACGGATATCGCCAAGTTAATACTAGGCGAGAATGATCACCCAGTAACAAAGATACTACGTGTGTATCTCGGCTTTTTTTTCAGCCTCACTCGTTAATCTGGATTGGACGCTAAGATCGAGTGTTGATGTACTTGGCGTCTCAAAGAGGATGGGAATGATTCTTCAAATCCAAGCGTCAAAACACCTCACACAGGTTCTTCTACCTAGGTAGTAAACAATGGTCCACGAGATGGTCGCGTGGGGTTCGAGAGATAGTCATGTCGTTAATATTTTGTCAAGCTGCATGAGACGCTGCATAGGCGCAGAATAGGAAATAAAATGCAGTCAAGGCGGCAGCGATCCTCACGTTGGTATGCAAGTCTCAGGAACCTTATCCAAGTACGGGGAGTCCCTGGCTCGTGTGACGATGAGTAGTTCCTAGTAGTGTTGGTAACAATCCGGAATGTTACCATAGCGGGAAATAGCGCATGCAAGTTTCTAGCGATGTCGCTTTCCTAGTGTGATTTCTATGTGATCGTATTTAATCCATGGCCATCTCGTCATCGGATGCCGGAGTAAGATGGAGCACCTGAGATAATTAGCTTATGGTAATACTGCAGGCGTCTAAGTCGAGTTGTCAATGACATCAAGACTGTTCTGACAGGACAACGGACACGGTATAGCGTCAATGGATGTCTCGGAAATATCTTGTGGTGAAAGCTATTGGTGAAAATAATTCTGATGTACACTACGCGCTAATACAGCTTAAATTGAAATAGTCGTCTCACCGATGATGAAGAAAAAGAATCTCAGGACAGATAATTGCAGTCATTGGGAGAGTGGTTGGAAGAATTCAAAGTTGAACCGAATTGACTTTGGGGGAGAGCCCCACAGTAGCGGGGCTGACATAATGTTCAGCGGATGAAGTAATCTTATGCTTAATACTATATCCTTAGTCATCGTTTTAAATTGCAAATAGCGAGGTGCTTTACGCGTCTTAATTGATTTCTTAGTCATACGCGTTCTTACCTTTACTCTCTCAAGACATTTAATGCTATTGAAACTGCTACTTATAGCCAATACCGAAAAAGCTAGTGAAAACAAAACAGAACAGAATGGCTCACCCTACCTTCACCGTTAAATCTCAGGAAACCATCCCTAAGAAGGCTCAAGTCAATTTGCTGCCTTGTCGCATACACCATGATGGCAACGTCAATCCCATTGATACATACTGGAACCCCCAGGATGGCCAAGGTATGATGATAACATGTCCCTCTCAGGTCTCATTGAATTTTTGTTCTCATTATATGAATTTCCCAGAGCAAACAAAAACGGCTTATCTAAGAGGTCGGAAACTTCAAGGCAAAGCTGTGAAATTACCAGAAGGTTATTACGGTTCTATTGTTGAGAAATCTGAGCCAAAGAAGCCTGAGAAGTCCAGTAATGATGAAGAAATGACCGAGGTCATTGAGATAGAAGACGATTCAGACGATCAAATCGAAACGGGTGCAATGAAAGGAAAGGCAACGTTTGATGAACTCATGGTCTGGAATCACGAATCCTTGGCTAATTCTAGTGAAGACCCCTATCTGAGAGGCATGGAGGAGTGGATATCCTTTACAGAGCAGGTTCGTCTACTATTCTTCAGTGCGCAACCCTACGATATTCTAATTATTTATATAGATACATTCGTATCCATCCGACAAGCCTACGGACAAGTAACTTAACTAATTAGTATCCATTGTCGCCAATTTCTTGTACATAGCATAGAGGATTTGACAAAGCATTTGATATCGAACGCCGTGCGCATGCACAGTACACCAAATCTTGCACAGTACGCTACCTTTGCAAGATGGCAACCGTGATTGGTTAATTTCAGCTGCAGGTACCAGGTTTAGGGAATTTTAGTCGCCGACGACCGACAATCCATCAACTTTATGGAGCTTTCCAGCTTTGCCCCTCCAAACTTTATATTCAATCCATCATTTTATCAACCTTCGTGTTTACATATTCATCAAAATCAACGCGCAACCATCATATTTCATCATGAGTCCTAGTGCGCTCAATGGCGAGGCCGCCGTGGGGCCTGAGGGGCCCCGACAAAAGAGTAGGGCTACCATCGACACGATACGCGTAGGCTGCATCGCCATGGTCGAGAAAGACGGACAAGCTCGTCGCGCCGAAATCCTCAGCATAAGAGACACCAAGAGCGGTCGCCAATTTTACTGCAACTTTGACAACTTCAACAAGCGTCTCGATGAATGGGTACCCGTTAAGCGAATAGATTTTGATCAAGATGTCGAATGGCCAAATCCCGAAAAGGACAAGCCTAAAGATGGAAAGGGCAAGAATTCGACGGCGCCGAAGAGGAAAGTTGTTGGGAACAAGGCGCAGAAGCGACTGGGAAAGAGAGAACAGTCGGTTGCATCTGAGGCAGTCACTCCCCATCCGTGGCCCGATTTTACCGATAGTCAACCGCAATCGAAAGCACCTTCCACGCCGAGAGATCTCGAACCTAAAGCCGGGGAGACGCCTGCTGCGAATGGCGATGAGATGGATATAGATGAAGACGAATCAACACTCGAAGTTAAGAAAGAAGGTGTTGGTTTTAGTCGAGAAGCTGAGATTGAGAAGCTGCGAACTGGTGGTTCTATGACCCAGAACCCTACCGAACTTGCTCGAATTCGAAATATTTCCAGGGTCCAATTCGGTCAATGGGATCTATTCCCGTGGTATTTCTCGCCATACCCGGAGGCTTTCACACAGGAAGACGTCATCTTCATATGCGAATTCTGCCTGAGTTATTATGGCGATAAGAAATCGTTTTACCGACATCGATCAAAGTGCACTCTTCAACACCCGCCTGGAAACGAGATATATCGAGACGACTACGTCTCCTTTTTCGAGATTGATGGTCGGCGGCAACGCACTTGGTGTCGAAACCTGTGTCTTATATCTAAAATGTTCCTGGATCACAAGACACTCTACTATGACGTGGATCCCTTCTTATTTTACGTGATGACCCAGAAAACCGAAAAGGGACATCATCTCGTGGGCTACTTTTCGAAGGAGAAAGAGAGTGCCGATGGATACAACGTCGCTTGTATTCTGACTTTGCCTCAGTACCAGCGAAAGGGATTCGGTAGACTACTAATCCAGTTCTCCTACGAGCTTTCCAAGATCGAGGGCAAGCTAGGATCCCCTGAGAAACCCCTTTCTGATTTGGGTCTTCTTAGTTACAGACAGTATTGGTCCGAGAACATCCTTGAACTATTACTTGAATGCAACGAGAGAGACGAGAAGTCAAGCATTGAGCAAATATCAAGTGCTTTGGCTATGACTACGCAGGACGTCGAGCATACCCTCCAGGCACTGAAGATGCAGGTGTATCACAAGGGAGAGCATAAGTTGGTCATACCGGAGTCGCTTATCAAGCAACGTGAGAAGACCAAGCTGAAGCAGAAGAGATTCATTGCTCCCGAACGCATCCAGTGGAAACCTCCGGTGTTTACGGCTTCATCGCGTACGTGGGGTTGGTAAGATGTTTGATCGAACCGGTCATTGCAACGGCGTTAAGGAAAAGGCAGATAGCTGTTTCAAATTAGATACCCAAATGCGAATCCAAGAATGCTTTCTTAACATATCCGTGTATTTGTTCATCGTGATAAATCTACTGAGTCGCTGCTCGTCAAAATATTGAATTCGGCTTATCAAGGGTGACTTAAGACATAACACGAACGCAAAAGACCTCGAAAATTACTACCTCTAGGTAGACCGCCACGATATCTTCTTGCACATTACTAATATTAGTCAGGAATTACTCATCGTCGATCTTCATTTGTATAATTCATCTCTAGATATGTATCTACCTTCTATCTTCTACTTGATATTATCCCAAAATATGCTTTTTATCTCCAAACCCCAATTCAATGAGGATCTCCGTCTTGCATCCTTAGCTCTTACTTAAGAAGCAAGGTAGCAACCTTGGAAGAGACCCTCGTATTTCCCCAGCAACCTCCTACGCCAACGTTGGAAATGGCTACCTGTACACGTCTATGTTAGGAATGAGTAAAGCGTCTATGAATCATAAATCATCAATATAAGGAGAACTTGTCAACTAAGAGAATTGATTAGCGAGTTGTGGGTTGAACATCCGTAAGAACCTGTTCAGTCGTTGTCATGGCTTTCTCTCTAGCTTGTGCCTCCTTCTTCTCTATGGCTTCTTTCATCTTCTCCATACGTTCCTCTCTCCACTGAGGTCCATACTTTTGTATGATCCAAAGCGCTGGAGAGAAGACACCGTAGATTAGAGCGATGAATGTATAAGTCCATCCTCGCCCCCAGGCGTCGATTATGTACTGTATTATCGCCGTACCAACTGCACCTGATAGGCATCGACACAGGTTGTTCGCAGCCGTAGCCGTGGCCGGGGCTTGCGGGTAAAGGTCAACTATTAGAACGTTGATAATCTGGAAGGGGCCTGTCACGCCTATCCCGATGAAAAACAATAGCACGAGAGGCACGGCCACATGAGTCTCGTAGTGTAATGCCCAGCCATACCCGATCGATACAATGAGCCCGAGTGAAACGAGAGGGTATGCTATCTGAAGTCGGGCTTTTTCGATGGGGAAGCCCTTGAGGTCGTTTCCACGCTTCCCCTCGACGCGAACACCTAGCTTCTTGGCTATGCGACGAAAATTCCAATCTAATATGTATCCCGTAGTGATCGAGGAAATCATGGTAGCACCTCCTATCGGCAAGTAGCAAAGACCGAGCTGGATCTCGTTATAGTGATAAATATCAGCAAATTGGGAAGCGAGAGTGGCTGTAATAAGATTAAACCCCATATAGAGACAGGCGTTATAACCTAATACCAATGCCATATCCTTGTTGCCAATGACAGAAAGGGTATTGAGCGGATTGGGAAATCGAAGTTTCTGTCGTGGATGGTTAGACGGCCGGTTTACGGGGTGGCGTTTGGACCGGATATAATCGAGGAGTGTCATATTCCATCCCTGGGGTGGTATAGATCCGTTTCCCACGACTTTCCTCCCCGTCTCCGGAACCGCCAAGACGTAAGGGATCAGCCAGCAAACGGCGAGAATGGTCAAGAACCAGAAGATAGAAGGCCACCCTAGGTATTGTGAAAGGAGACCGCCGATGACCGGGCCAAGCGCCGGACCGATGGTAAGGCCTGCGCCGACAATCCCCATAAATTTCCCCCGTTCGGAGCTAGCCGCAATATCTGCAACTACGCCATACACGAGGGCTATTGTGCCACTGCTGCCTCCACTCTGCACCATCCTGAGGATAAGCAGCGCCGCATAGTTTCGTTGGAGAGCTAATCCGATGTTAGCACCTAAGTAGATAGCGCAGGCGATAATGAAGGCCGGCCGTCTTCCGGCGATGTCGGCAAAGTCACCGAATAACGTTGGGGCCAAGCCTTGTAGAATCATGTACGTCGTGAGCGTCAAATTGATTTTGGAGACGGGTACACCTAGATCCTGAGCCAGCGCTGGGATTGCTGGAAAATAGATGTTGGCTGTGATTGGCGAGAGAAAGGCCGAAATACAGTTCATAAAAACTATCCACCATCTCATGGAAGATGAAAAGGCACTGTATGGCGGCCCACTAGAAACTCGTGAGAGCGTCTCGAGGTCTCGAGACTCACCACCTCTTTCCTCCCCATCCTGGGAATCTGGGTTGCTTTCGCTGTCTGAATCTTCTGGTTGGGATAGACGTTGACCTTGAACTGGCGTCGAAGGTGTTAGTTCCTCATCTTTGGATAGACGATGTCGACTCTGGTCATCGTGGTGACCTTCTGGTGCTGTTGGCGGTTTTTCGATGTCATCCATTCTCACACCCAATGTATATTACAATTATAAGAACATAAGGGGCAATGTTAAAGAAAGACGGTGAAATCTTCACAAACCGGAGCTTTGCCATCTTATCGAATTCCGAATTCTGTTTATGGAAAGTGGATAGTCACTGCGAAAAGTTGAGTAGTGTCTTGCTAGGCATTATTTCCGGGCTTACTAGTATGGCAAAAAGCCCACATAGGTGCAAAATAGGCAAATGTGACCCTAAGGTGCCGTTATTCCCGGCGATCTTTTCAATGTTGGGGACCGGCTTTTGACCGATTTACGGTCGACACTTTACCTCGTAAGAGTCCCTGGAAGATTCTCTGGAAGATCGGGATGGTTATATTGAGTGGCGTTCTTTCTACCTATTAAATTTGTCGAAGCGGTGACATTAAAAGGAAAGGAAACACAGCATATTCTTATAGATATGAGGGTCTCACGAATCTACGTACAAGGCGATCTGTGAATAACAGGATAGGATGATAGAGATGACAATTCACGTCATTCTATTCGTTCAATCGTGCTTTGTCATGGTAGCACAAACGCAAATTTGGTTACATAATCAAGTTAGTCCGAGGTCGCTTCCCCTGGTACCGGGTTAAACCCGACTTAGCCGACTTGGTGAAGAATTTACTATCGTGATTACCTAAAATTAGAAATTGAGAAAATGAGAAGAAGTAAAGTACGTAAGCAGCGCAGCCACTCTGTACATCAGCCACATGCAGCCGCATCGGCATCAGTCGAAGGTTTACCTCCGACGGACAATACGAATCGACATCATTTAGTGACAAGTGGATTCTAATTATATGGAATTGAACAGGTTGCTAGCTTTCATCCATCAAGTAAACTTCATGCAACTTTCGAGAGCTTAACAACGCTCAATACCACAACCATGAACATACAACCTCGCTAAAGTTTTGAATTTACTGCTGTCCTCATCATGACCGACCTTACGCCCGTCTTCAATGGCTTCCTTAAACAACATGAAGCTTCTGTTACGAAACGAAGCTTCAGCTTGGATAATCTAGATGGTTTCTTGAAAGAAGCATACAGAATAGCAAGTAGTTGCGAATGGATATTCATAAGCTACTTCCTATTTACTAACCAGTCGCATTAGAACTCCCATATCGCTTCACTTCATGCCGACCTAAGGAGCATTAGACAATCGTATCTCTCGACCGCCCAACCACGGAAAACATTGATACGGTCAGCACAAAAAGACAAACAATCGCGGCCGCTCTCGGATCGGGAGCGCGAGGAGATCGATGCGAATTCCAAGAAGATGCTACGGGAGCTCAACGCGAGTATTCGCCGTCTAGCAGATGTTGAGCAGGCGCGATCAGAGATTGAATCTAGGGTAATTCAGAAAAAGTTCGCTCGCGGGTTAGGTGCATTGGGGGCATGGGCTGCAGGTGGAATGGCAATCAACAAATCCCCCGAGCATACTGCGGCAGAGGAACGCGCGAAAACGATAAGCACGCATCGAGACAGCGTTTTGTGGCTTCTACGACATCGGCTCCAGGAATGTGTACAGACCCAACAGACTATGATGGAGATACGGTTGATGAGAGAAATGGAGAAAAACAGAAGCGTGTTGGCCAAATCGCGAAGACAGGAAGCTCCGTTGGCCACTATGGGGAATATGCACGAGAATGGAGGTGCGGCGGAATCGAAAAGGAGAGCAAGTCAAACACTACCCCTTGAAGAAGATCCGTCCTCAGAGTCGAGAGGGGATTTGACTGAAGAGCAAATACAAATGTTTGAGAAGGATAACCAGGATATGCTCAAGCATTACGAGAGCACTTTGGATCAAGTTAGGTATGTTCGCCTGCAATAAGCGATTGCGTTATGACATATTAAGCTAACGCATACATATAGAACCGCGGAAAAATCGCTGCTCGAAATATCAGAGTTGCAGACGCAACTCATTGACACGCTGACAACTCAATCAGCAGGCATTGAGCAACTAGTAGCGGACTCTGAAAAAACGACGGAGAATATTGGCGGAGGAAACAGACAACTTAAGCAGGCAACTCAGAAGGCCAGCCCAGCTAAGTACACGTTTTTTGCAACTTGTGGGCTGTGCGCATTCTTGGTTGTATGGGATTTGGTTATATGAAAAGTAGTATCGTCAATTCCGACCTACTTGACTGCGTACCTAGCAAGCGGATGTTGTAACAGTAATACGCGGGAAAGAGAATATAGTGCAATTTTGCATGTGAAGAGACGAGGGTCATGGAATACCTAACAATACATCACATGCCAAGTTGCCTAATTGTAGTTATCAACATGTTACATATGTATGAATATGTAGATGCAAAGCTGAATAATCTGAGTAGGATATAATCAATTATACAAATTATTAAGATTGTAAGTTGCCAATAATATCGTTGAGTTGAAGGCGTAAAATCAAACTTTGATAGAAAATCTAAAGTGGTAAGTAATGGCGATTTATGCCGAGTTCACCTAATTGATTTAGCAGTTCGGCAAACTTATACCGACCTCCAGGGCTGTCTTAGCGTTGTAAGGATTTTAAGTTCAAGTGACAATGGCTGATGACGACAAAAGGTTGAAGTCCCGCCCGACACTTATTCGAACCTCGGTGCATGCTAGAACATGACCTTCATCATAACCGACTCATCCGTATTTGATGAATTGATTGATATCTACCTAGGCACTAAGATAGAAACTCGGAATATATATTCCAACTCGTTGATCATCGATATATAGTAAATTAATCGGACTATCCTAAGCTGTTTAACATACCATTTCCAAGCCAAGACGTTACTCAAAGTCTCAAACCTGTCTAAGCGATACAAACTCACTTGCACCGCAAATAGTGCCTTCTCTTACTGTTTGCGGATTCCGGAATTCTTGACTCAGCTATTGTCGGTATTAGTTTCCGAATATTGAAAACTTTACTTGACAGCTGGAGGTTATCTGAATTATTCTCCCTGAGCTATTATCTAATTCGTACATAAGCGGCAACTGCATTGGTACCTACTGAACTCAAAATCTCTCCGCTAACGCTCTATGGTAGCTGCCCTAGCAACCTAATAGCTTGCGCTGTGTACCCCGCCAATTCCCCCATATTGTCCCATTCTCCCCTCTAACTGGGTCGCCTAGAGCATCGTCCTTTCTATTATTACTCCAGACGAAAAAGTATCAGGCGATCTCTGAGCCCACTGGTCCCACCTGGTTAGACCACTTCCCACGCGAATAGCAAACCAGCGGACCTATTATATTCACCGCGTTTCATATCCATCTATCCATCGGTCCACCTTGGCATTAGGTTGGCATTAGATACGGATTTGCCCCAGAGAACCCCTACAGCGGTAGCGCTGATAGTCTTGGTTCTAGTCTTGGTTCTAGCTGTGCCCCAGACAACCCAGAGGAAAGAGCGAAAAAAAGCCCCCAAACTGCCCCTCCTTAGCTGCACTCTCTGGCTTCCCCCCAAAACCCCCCCAAAACCCGGAGAGGTCCAGGGTCTTCCTGCATGAAACCTTCCGCTCCTACCACTAAACAACCACTGATCACTGACCACTGGCCACTGGCAATCGACCACTGGCTACCACACCTTCCTCACCTATATCAATCGACCTGACCTATTCATTTATATATCTCCTTCCCTCAAACAATGCCCTTCGATCCTTCTTACCACGGTCAATCAGTTTCTAGAGTTAAAAGTCTAGCAAGACAAATGTCGCCACCTTCAGCAACCTGTTTCTCCCCGGAGGTTGTCCCTCAGGCACCTGAGGACCCTCTGTTCGGACTTGCAAGAGCTTATCGAGCCGACCAAGATCCAAAGAAAGTAGACCTGGTATGCGTCATTACTGTCACCAACGGCATATCGATATTTTTAACATGATCCTAGGGTATTGGAGCTTACCGTGATGATACTGCTAAACCCTGGGTATTGCCAGTTGTGAAGAAGGTATTTATCTTTTACTCTTGATCTCGCTCTTGCCATCTATTCCATGTTTTTTCAACAAGAGGTAGCTATCTACTACGAGAGAAGGAGCGTAGGAAGTCTCTGCATTAGTTCGAGTTAGCTCGCTGCATTGCTTGTGTAACACTGCTGCTGCTGTTGCCACATCTCGTTTCATTTTTGACTCACTTTACTCACTTCTGACTCTTATCTAAACAGGCAGACGAGATCCTTCGAAACGACCCCGAACTTAACCACGAATATGCCCCGATTGCCGGCATTGCCTCCTTCACCAGCAAGGCCGCCGAGTTGATTCTTGGTGGCACCGACTCACCTGCCATCAAAGAGAAGCGTGTTACTTCTATACAAACCATCTCCGGCACCGGCGCCGTACACTTAGGAGCTCTTTTCCTTGCCAAATTTTACACAGGCAACAAACAAGTCTACCTCTCAAATCCTACTTGGGCAAACCACAACCAAATTTTTAACAATGTTGGCATACCCGTTGCCAAATATCCCTACTTTTCCAAGGAGACCAGAGGATTAGATTTCGATGGCATGAAGGCCGCCTTACTTGGTGCTCCAGATCGGTCAGTTGTTTTACTGCATGCTTGCGCACACAATCCTACCGGTGTAGATCCCACCCTTGATCAATGGAAGGAACTCGCCGAACTTGTGCGCCTCAAGAACCACTTCCCCTTCTTCGACTGCGCATACCAGGGTTTTGCCTCTGGTGATCTGACGAAGGACAACGCGGCTGTTCGATATTTCGTTGAACAGGGCTTCGAGTTGGTAGTAGCTCAGAGTTTCGCTAAGAACTTTGGTCTCTATGGTGAGCGAGCGGGTTGCTTCCATGTCGTAACTGCTCCGGCCCCAGATGCGGCGAGTACCATCAGCCGAATTGGTTCTCAATTGGCCATTCTGCAGCGATCGGAGATATCAAATCCTCCTCTTTACGGTGCTCGCATTGCCAGTACCGTTTTGAACGACCCTCAGCTCTTCGCGGAGTGGGAGGAAAATCTTCGAACCATGTCTGGCCGCATCATTTCCATGCGCAAAGCCTTACGAGGAAAGTTGGAGGAACTCGGAACCCCAGGCACCTGGAACCATATTACAGACCAGATCGGCATGTTTAGCTTCACCGGGCTGACGGAACCGCAAGTCCTAAAGATACGCTCGGACTCCCACATTTATATGACCAATAATGGTCGTATCAGCATGGCAGGTCTCAACACAAATAACGTCGAGTATGTAGCCAAGGCGATTGACAAGATCGTTCGGGAAGTTCAGTAAAAGAAATGAGGGGTATGATGTCGAGCGACTTATGTGAATTTACGGGATTTTACTGGGGTTTCGGTTCGGGGATATAACGAAAACGGATTAGGGCATGCAACTCACCTCGTCAATGCGTTGGATTTCACTGCTCCGGACTAACGGCTAGGATACAATATGATGAATGATAGATGCGTCAAACTTCTGCAATACTTGGTCCCGTGAGAGCTCGATTAGGACGTGATTAACATTTAGGGATATCAGTTATTTTTGGGGTGGTATTGCGTATGGCTTTCGGTGGTTTTCATCTCCCTAATATTAGCCCGGTTATGAACTACGTTCTCTCAGGATTTCAGCTACAGCAGCGAGGCTGCCTGGGTACGACCATTGCCACGCCTTTTTCCGTACGGGATGCACCGGACTCCTGATTCATGCCGTGGCCTCTAAGTGTACCAATCCATAACATCAGATGGCCAATTTCGCGTAGCGATTCACGAATCCTTTAATTCCTTAGCTCTCTATTATTCAGTATCTACATACACGTATGTGAGGGAACCTGAAGCTTCCATAGCACAATGATGCCTTCCGCCTGACTGGAGCCTTACGACGTTGCCAGCGTCAGGAAAACACATTATTAAATATGACTCCTGAGTTTCAGTACGCAAAAATGATTGTTTTCTAGTCATGAAGCGAGACCGGACGACGGAATTAATGCGATAGGCTGGTGCCGTCGTGCCGTCTTTCTAAATTTGGTCTCACGAAGGCCGTTCCACATTGTGTTGGGTTGGGTAAGAAGGAAGGCAAGCTAGCGAGGCTGGAGGGACGCGTAAGATAGCAGACTCGACACATTCCACCACGTTCGGAAGGACGGCCTGTGTGGCGCCACTCGCGCCAGACGGCCCGGGCCAGTAGGAGATCAGATTGGAACGACGGCTCTGCTTAGTTGCCTTGATATTACCCCACGGGACGCCCGAACTTGTCCGTAACACCGAAACGCATTGCCCGACAACGTCGGCGCATGACTGTCAGATGCTCAGTCGCTGGGGATGCGGGCACAGCAACGGTTACCGTGACACCGTGGTGCCGTCGATGCGTTTGCAGATTGGCAGGCGCGTCATCTAGGTCAGGGGAAGGTGAATCGAAATGAGGTGGATTGGATTGGTTGGATCTGACTGCGTTGCTTGACTGTTTGGATAATCCTTAGAAAGGGCTGACTACTAGTTCTACCACCTCCTTACTACCTACCTCCTTACCACCTCACTTCCTTACTGGGAGATGATGCACAGGTGCTTGGTTAGGACACTCGCCCGCCAATAGTACCGACGAGGACTAGACTACACCTGGAGATGTGCGATGTTTCATGACGGTGATACGCTCATACCTACTCAGGGCGACACGATGAATCAGGTTTTTTCGGCTCCGAGTGACGGAGAAGTGAGTCTGGTTTTGTGATTATACAACGAGGAGAGGTGTATTTAAAGACGATGGCCCTCCGTTGTTTGGAGCTTAGGAAGTTGTCTCTGATCAAACAAAATCGACTCACTACAGAAACTCACAATCACAATCTTGACTTCTAACAGCTCAGCTCAAACTTTTCTCACCTTCAACTAAGCAATCATGTCGACCATCTCTTTTATCCTCGCTGGCCAGTACGAAGAGGTCGGCAAGGCCTTCAGCGAGGCTATCAAGCCCGACTTTGAAGGTAATTCCCTTCTTACCTCACCTTCCAGCTTAACATAATCAGTATTAACCGACTCCTCTTACACCTCATCACCTCCGAATCATTTCAGATTCATCCTTTCTTGAGCGTCCACGTTTTTATGTATTTCTATATTTGATAACTAATAAATCATGCTAGTGGTCCACTTCTCTACCTCCCCACAAGCCGCTCTGACCGACATCCCGCTTGTCCTTAAGGGAGAGATTCCCACCCCGGCCTCTAAGGTTGGATCTGGCAACCTAAGCAACGGCGCCCCCAAGGCCATCGTCATCGGTGCCCAGGCCTACGATGACGCGTGGATTGAGGCGACCCGCCAAGAGCTGGCTGCCAGCGGCAAGAAGATCCCGTTCCTCAAGCCCACCGCTACGGGCAACCAGGGACACGTCGTAGGCACCGGCAGCCAAGGTGAGAGGGCTAAGGTGGCTGCGGAGAGAGTCGCCACTGCTTTGAAGAAGCTTGAAGCCGAAGGCAAGTTGGACGGGAACGACGACGGTGTCTACGTCTATTAGAAAGAACGAACAAAGGACTGAGATTGCTACCGTCTTCTTCTGACTCTTCGGTGGAAAGGGTGGGTGGGCGAAGGGGCGAAGGCGAGCAAGAAACGAAATTGAAAAAACTTTTCTTTGGATGGGAAGGCGACAGTATGGTAGTCCTACAGTAGCCTGGGACTCAAGGCTACGAGGAATATCGCCTTACCCATACTTTTATCGAGTATGTCTACAGACTAGATTTTTGGTATGATACCTAGACAAATTTTACAATGTGAAGGGGTCATTATTTCGTTTGTAAGAAAAAAAGAAACCGAATAAAAATTAGATAGTCAATTTCTTGATCAACAACCTTACCATTCTTAGTAAATGCTAAAATTTCCCTGGTCGGATATAGTAGGTATAGGAGTAGAAGATAGTTCAATTTATATAAGCCCCTGACCTACAGCTGTATGCATGTAAACTGTATAGTAATTTGTATAAATACATATACCTGTTTGCTTCATGCTTGATTGAGTTGCCCCGCTAACACGATGGCCACGCACCTTGATGCCTTGTTCTTCATTCATCTCACTCATTTTATCACCCTGCAATAAGAACTTCTCATCAACTTACTAAACTTGGTTATGCAAAATGTCACTGATGATTTGGATTAGAAAACACAATCATGACACGTAAACTTCCGTGGGAGAGGCAGACCGAGAGAAGCGTTGTTAGTACTCCGAAACCAGCAACTCTGGCTTCCGTTAGACCACAGAAAATAAGGCGCGATGATTTAGACGGGGACAAGAAAGAGCCAATAGATTCACCGGTGCCGAATAAGAGAATCAAGAAATCTACTTCTACGTCTGCGACACCTAACAAAGCACGAGCTAAATCAACATCACCTCCCCCGGAACCCCTACCAGAAAGGTGCGTGGCTCACCTTAAACAGCCCTAAACTCATCTAACATAACTCGTAGCTACATGATCGAAGGTCTTGAAAATGACGACTTGTATCGCATGGTAGAAGATGAATTTCTCTCAACTGCTCAGCAGTTCACCGCTCATCTTCACGCAGCGGAATATCACCGGCTGAAGGTCGCCTCTAAATCTCAAAATGCGGATACTATCAGAGATATCTCAAGGCCGGTAGTCGGTCGAATGACTGATTTAGTTAAGAAGAAGCAGGATCGCAAGACCCGGTATGAGAAACAGAAGGAAGTAATTAGAAAGGCAAAAGCGAACAAAGGCCAAGATGACGATTCGGAGGATAAAGATGATTGGCCGAGTGCATCGCTGTACGGCCTCATGGAAAGTCCAAGAAAACAGGCCACACGTTTAGATAATCTCACGAAAGTAGCGACTACGACGCGCGCTGCTGCGGGCTTTAGCACTACCAGGCATTTATCCTCACCTATTACCCCTAGTCGAGTTATTCACACTCTTCCTGGCGCTAAACCCGTAGCTAAGCCATCGTTAAGGGATACTAGCGAAACGGAAGACGACGAGGACTATAACCAGGCATCTCCGCCTCTTGAGATACGACCGAGGTCATCATTCACAACCCAACTACCAAAGCCAAGGCAAACTCATAATGCTACAAATAACTCATCATCACACTATCCAACTCATGCAATACGGCCTACCACTCAAAAGATAGCACCCGAGACTACGAAAGATGCCAACTCATCAGACGATGACGTAGAAGGAGATTTCCTTGCGCGGCTTAAACGACGCCAAGAAGACCGCAATCGAGAGCGCGAGAAACGCAAACAAGCAGCCAGCAAAGCACAGGCACAATCAAAGCGGTCAACAACAACAGACGATATCATTCCAGGCTTCTTATAATCTTCATACTCATATTCACACTCATACTAACGCTAATACCAACTAATATACTAATACACGCGAAACAAGCACGCTAAGACGAGGGCTCGTAGGGAGTCTGGTAAGGCCTCTCGGCCTGCGGGGTGATGCGCGCGAGGTGGCGGCGCTGGCCGCTCTTCCAGTCGAGAAGGGCGGAGTGCTGCGTCACGCGGTTGTCCCAGACGACGACGGTGCCCTCCTCCCACTTGACGCGCGCTTGGAAGTCGGCGCCGTAGGCGAGATGGTCGTATAGGAACTTTAGGATCGCGTCGGACTCTTCTTTCTTCAGGCCGATGATGTCGCGGGTGACTGTTATTTGCGTTAGCAAATTGTTTACGGGAGTGATTATGGGTGAGAAGTAAGGTAGATCGGAGAGAAGACTTACATTGAGGGTTTATGTACAGCGATTTCTCGCCCGTGGCAGGGTGCGTGCGGACGATGGGGTGAACGCTGACGACGGGCTCCCGTCGCTTAATGCTATTCTTTGCGATCGAGGCGTTGACTTGCTCGATACCGGAGTGCGTAGCCTTCAGACCGTGAAGACGCTCCTGGAAGAGAGGGCTTAGCCTGTTGTACGCCTCGACGGCGTCAACGAATAAGGTGTCGCCTCCGGTCTCGGGCTTGTCTAGGATGTAGAGGAACGTGGTTCCGGGTGGCTGTTGCTCATACGAGACATCGGAGTGCCAGGCCACGGAGCTCGTCCTGTTTTCGAAGAAAGTCTCGTGGGTCTTGTCTCCCTCGCCACGGTGGACGAGGTGGATCTCCGGGTGCCCTTCCGGAGAACCCGACGTGGGGTGGATGTGGTGGCGGCCGAAATAGCCACCGAATTCTAAGGCCTTTTCAATAGGAAGATCGGCAAAGTCTTGGTCTCGGAATGCGACGACCTTCCTCTCTGCTACGAAGCGAGCGAGCTGGTCTTTGCCAGCGTTGCTGAGAGAGCTTAGCTGGACGCCTCGGATCTCAGTGCCGATGGTCGGCGTCAGATGATTGACGGCAACACCTTCTGCGAGAAGCTCAGGGAACGAGGTATCGGCGTCCTTGCCGTGTTCATAGTGCTCAAATGGTTGCAGAGGTGGGTACTTCTGATTTGGGTTCCATGTCGGCAAGTAGTTAGGGTACTACAGATGAATTAGCATCATGCTCATGGTACGATGCTGATGCAGGTGTCTCACCTTGGCTGCCTTAAATGCCGTCTTGCCTTCCTCTACGTCTTTGTCGTACTTTACAGGAGCAAGCTCCTTGTACGCGCCGAGAAGTCGTGTCTTCAAGGTCTGCGGTAGAGATGGAGTCTCAACCTCAGTCTCGGTGGTAATAGCAGATGGTGCCATGATTGCGAATAAGATATGTGTTACTTGGTGCTCACTCCCAGAAAATTGGAAAATGACGACCTCCCATCCCCGAATATATACGAGCTCGAGACCCTACCCTATGCATCCCTAGCTTGGAGCTACACTGATGTGCGAGCAAGGACCTTATCACGCAAACATCTGCCGTTCCAATAGGAATCAAGACATTGGCAGCTATTGCCATATGAACCCCGTTCTCAGACCACACATCGGGGCGTCTTATCAGATCCGATCGGAGGTTTCGTAGCGTCTGGCTGGCTGGCGGGTCGAACCCCGCGTTCGAGTTTCGAGCTTGGTGTCTTAAGCACGCGATGTTGCTATCGCGCGCCGCGATCACGTCATTCAGTCCGTCGTCGTAATTGTAACCAAATTTGTCGGGACTCGGTCGCGAACGCTCCTGATACGTGTAAACCCCCTCCCTTTTCATATAGACGGAGGAGACTAGGGGAGATGGCAAATCTGACGTGTAACGCGATCTTGGCTTGGTAAAGTCATGGTCGTACTCGTACGTATCTTCATTTTGTGCTATGGAGATATCTGTCTCTGGGGTATTTGGGTGGCAAGTGTAGCGGTAGCAGAATAAAAATTATATAGTGTTTTTCGAAAATTACAATAGGAATGACCGCTCAAACGAGATGCCCTTGGCCGCATCATCGACCTCGTCGTCGGGTTCAGGGAAGTTGATTTCTAACTCGGGACTACATATGTACCCGTTCATGGCTCAGATCCCCATCTCCGTCGGAAATAGCCGGACGAAGGCGGGATGTCGTCTTCGACGAACCTCGACACTAAATATTAGAACTGCGAATCAAGTTGAAGCGCATTCCCCGTTGTGTAATCGTGAACTGGAGTAAGGGGTCGAGACTCTAGTCCCATGATACGATTACTGATGTTAAGCTATTCTGAGTATAGAACACATGTATATCGATACCTAGCTACCTAGGAGGTATATTTTTACTATTCTCTTCCTAGCCGGACTCCGAAAGGGCATTTTCCGTCTCTTAAATAGTCTTTAGATATATGAGGTGTCTCAGCGAAGCCTTCGGCAAGGCATCTTTTTAGGGGATCTAGCTGCCCCAATTAGAACCCTATTCGTACTCTGGCGGTAATTGTTGTTCAGCGGACTATTACCCCACTGTAATGACGCTATTGGTATTGTTGTTCATAAATTTGTATGAATCGAACGTCTTATTCTCATAATAAACTTGCTAATATCCTGAAAAATAAACTAGTGGTTAATATGATAAAGGCTATTAGATCGAACAATATTTGGATATGCCTCAATTACTACCTCTTTTCACAGTTAAACCACAAAGGACGCGAGGAGACTCCGTACATATCCACTACTGGAGCAAAGTTCCACTGAACAATAATTACCATCCAGACATCTAGCTATCCTGGCGCAGATGTATTGTCAATTTGCGGCACAGCACAGCTTAACATTGCTAAGGCTGATCATGTATAGAACCCCTATAGACATAGAGCCATTGATCGCTGGTCCATATCCGTGGATATTATCATAATCATTCTAGAACAACACAGGTTGAGTACGCATAAAAATGATCCTAGATATACCTACTTTATTTATTATTGAAATCTGCAATCGACATCTAAGGTCTTCTCAAACTTTGTCTCGTGTCGTTTGTCTCTTCTTGTCCCTCATTTATGTTGATTATTATGATATATCCCGTCCTCTTCACTGTGGGCGATGGCGACGAACGATGGATGTAAGCCACCTAGCCAAGGATCCTCCACCTCAAATGAAGATATAGACCCCGGTGTCTACTATCGCAACACGAAAAACAGCAGGCATGGAGTCGAGGAAACACCATCGCAAGAAGCTACTGCTGCCCTTCGCCGACACCATGTCTTCCGATTCTGGCGGTGGGAAATTGCGTCGCTCATCGTAGCGTTTGGCTTGATAGTAGCCACTTACTCGGTCTTGTCACATTTCAACGGCCATAGACTGCCAGAATGACCATTCAGTATTAATCTCAACACGCTGATCGCCTTAATCTCGACTTTCATAAGAGCAGCAATGCTCGTATGTGTTGCCGAAGTTATCAGTCAGACGAAATGGCACTGGTTCTCTCAACCACGGCCACTCGGTCACATACAATATTTCGACCAAGCGAGCCGTTCCGTCTCCGGTTCTTTGACTCTACTATTTGTTGCGCCAGGGAGTCTTCTAGGCGTGCTAGGTGCCCTTCTTACCATCCTATCACTAGGTATAGGTCCCTTCACGCAACAAGCTACTAGAACAGTTCCGTGTCTTGAAACTCATAAAGAACTGAAAGCATCGATTCCCTTCTCCCATTTTATGCCCGGTAAAAATGCATACATAAAAATCGGGTTTGTCAATGAAATGGAACCTCAGGCGGATATGAAAGGTACCATGATCAATGGAATTGTTAATCCAACGGGCAATGACTCTGCTATTGTCCCAACCTGCGCTACCGGGAATTGCACATTTGCTCCCCATGACGGCGTTACACACTCTTCCATAGGAATGTGTACCTCTTGTATTGATATCACCTCATTCATAAAGCAAAACATTACCGGCCAAGCTGGTGGTTGGACTTCTATAAAGGATATCTTGCCAAACGGCTTGTGGCTGAATCCAGGCGCGGATACGTCACAGAAAGATGTCCTCAGTATAACTGTCGGCTCTCTCGACTGGGCATCTCGTGCGTTTGACTCCGAATTCGCCTCAATTATCGATTCATCCGTAATCAATGTGACGGTAATGTCCGTAACAAATGTGACGTGCTCAAACGAAACCAGCAGATTTGGTTGCCCTAATTTCGATGATGGCGCCCATACACCAGTAAATTTGGTGGGGGCATCGTGTTCGCTGTATCCGTGCCTGAAGAACTACAACGCCACAGTAGAGAAAGGCATATTGGAGGAGAAAGTCGTCTCAACCCACCCTGCTCCTATCAATCATGTAGAGGCCAACAGGATACCTTACAACTTCAGAGATTACAATAACTACACTGCAAATTACACTGCTCTTCGAATTCCCTGTCTTGTCAATAACAAGTGGTATGACTTTTCCGACATATCAGACGTTCCAAAAACGAAGGAAATGTCATTTACGAGTATCGACATCGACGGGAAAAACTACAGTGTTCCCAACGAATGCCTATACAAGATGTCATATCCATACGCCTTGAGTATGGAAGTCTTTGCGAGAGACAGCTTGTTCAAGGGCGGTTGCGCGTTGAGAGCGCTTCTGGATAAAACTGTGGACTGTGGCGAGCACTGGTGGCTCACTAATCTATATAATAACGGGGCGGCAAGTTCTGAGACGTTGCGGACGGCTTTTGAGGAGTTCACCACAGCTATCACCAATAAGATGCGCACCACAGGCTCGAGTAACTATGACGCAACCGCCCATGAGAAGGTAGAGGGCCTGGTTGTCGAAACGACGATATGCACACAGTTCCAGTGGGAGTGGCTGTTGATGCCAACATTCCTGGTAATCGCCACGGGGGCGCTTATGATGGCTATCTTGATGCAGAATTTGCACGACCCCAGACAACCTGTGTGGAAATCATCATTACTGCCGTTGCTGTACTATGGATTTGACCAGCGAGCGCGTAGTGAAGAGCCAAATGGAGCGGTTATGGACCTCAACAAACTAAATCAAGCAGCGGCGAATACAAAGATTAAGTTGTGGAATGGTACTGAAGCAGGCCTCTCTGAAGTTGACCCGAATGTCGATGAGTTAATAAGGAGAAAGGGGAAAGATATTGAGTTGGACTCCTTCGTTGACCGCAAATGAATTGTATGTAGATATTTGTAGAAATAAAAAGTGGGAAAAGGGAAAAGGGAAAAGGGAAAAGGATACACATCCGAGAAACTTTTATGAACTTTACCAAGTATATAGTTATTGTATTGTATTACATAATAATATGCATATTTATATCCTTCTAAACGGTAGTAAGCTAGTGGCGATAAGCCACAAAGTTCTGCTTATCAATCGAGGGGCAATGTACGTGGGTTATATTTTTTCTTATCCAGAATCTCAATCTCGATCTCGAAAACCCCCACCATCGCAACTATTTCATCACTATTGACTATTGGCAGTGATTCGACAAATATCTAACTAGCCAAGATGTCGATGGATATAGACGTAGACGCGCCGATTTCTATCGCTCCGTCGCAAGGACTCAGCGGTGCCCCTGCCACTATATTCTGTTGCGACTGCGGCGCACCTATTGACGGAACGACTGCGATAGACGCCAAGTGCTACGATTGCTTCAAACTCACCAAAGACATATCCCAAGGCATCCAACGTGAAGCCACTCTACATTTCTGCCGAGATTGCGATCGATGGCTTCAACCTCCCTCTAGTTGGGTAACAGCCCAACCAGAGTCCCGTGAACTCCTAGCTCTGTGTTTAAAGAAACTAAGCCTAAACCGAACACGAATAATCGATGCGAGCTTCATATGGACGGAACCACATTCCAGGAGAGTACGAGTGAAACTCGTGGTTCAGGCGGCGGTAGCGGATGATCGGGTGATGCAACAGGCTTTAGAGGTCGTATACGTCGTAGCATATCAGCAGTGTCCCGAATGCGCCAAGTCATATACAGCCAACGTATGGAGAGCGAGCGTTCAAGTTCGTCAAAAAGTCTTACACAAACGAACATTCTTATACCTCGAACAATTAATCTTAAAGCATGGAGCCCACCGAGAAACTATCAACATTAAGGAAGCGAAGGATGGTATCGATTTCTTCTTTTCCGCCCGAAACCAAGCTGAGAAGTTTGTCGACTTCTTAAACTCGGTCGTCCCCGTGCGAGTCAAGAAATCGCAAGAACTCATCTCACAAGACACACATACCTCCAAGAAATCCTACAAATTCACTTTCTCGGTCGAGTTAATACCTATCTGCAAAGATGACTTGGTCGCCCTGCCTATTCAACTAGCAAAACAGATTGGGAATATCTCCCCGCTAGCAATATGCCATCGCATTGGCACTTCGATCAACGTTTTAGACCCAAACACCCTCCAGACAGCTGATATCAGCGCACCGGTGTACTGGAGAACACCATTCGGCGCTCTAGCCGATGCACAGGACCTCGTAGAATTTATCGTCATGGACTGCGAACCGAGCGGGCCTACAAGGGGAAAATGGATCCTCGCCGAGACGCAACTCGCGCGGGCCACCGACCTCGGCGTCAACGACAAGACGTACTTCGCGCGCACACATCTCGGCGGGCTGCTACACGCCGGCGACTCCGTCATGGGATACATGCTAACGGGCACCAACTTCAACAACCCCCAATTCGAAGCGCTTGAGGAATCGCACACGTACTCCTCGCGCATCCCCGACGTGGTTATCGTTAAAAAGCACTACCCGAACCGCCGGCGCAACCGCAAGCGGAACTGGAAGGTTAAGCGCATGGCCAAGGACGAGGGCGAATTGCTGCCCAAGAAGACGGACCAAGAGCGCATGGACCGCGAGTTCGAGATGTTCTTGCAGGACATCGAGGAGGACGAGGAGTTCAGACAGGGCGTGCAATTGTATAAGCAGCCTCCGCGCCAGAAACAGGTCGATGAGATGTCCATGGTTACGACGGAGGATGGGGACGATGATGATGCCCCCAGAGTAGATATGGATGAGTTGTTGGAGGACTTTGATGAACTTACGATGGAGGACCAACAGTAAGGAGGTAAAAATGGGTTATGAGGGTTTTGTGGACGGGCTAGGTAGACTTGGGATGGGAAAATATACCTAGATGATTCATGAATGATTAAAGACTTGTTCTGTCTTGTTCCTACGCCATGTTCAGAGACTTAAATCCAGTGTTATAAGGTTGAGTAGATTTTTTCTAGTCTATGGGGAAGAAATACGTCAAACATCTCGGTTTTTCTCATACTCCTCCTTCGCAGAAACAGAATTGGTGATCTTAAGTAGGCGATAAGCTTCTATTCTTACAAATCTCGTTCCCTTCCCCATACTCGCCTGATACCAAACTCCCTGTACTCGCCGTCTATTCCTGCGACTGGGCTTTGGACACATCCGTATCGGGAGCGACCGCCGCCAGAGGGGCCGCCGGAGAGGCCGCCTTCGTACGGGGCGGAGACACGCCAGTAATTTCATACAATCTCATGGGTTCATTCGTACTGATTCTTGGCCGGCAGACCGGAGGCCACATAATCTTTTCTGACGGTCCCGGATGTTGGCCGGGCACGAGTGAGGGAGGATGACCAGGTTCGGACTGGAAGATAGTATTGTTGGAGCTCTCGCCGCCGTTGCTATTCTTCGTGGAGCTGGGCGTTGGCATCGTGGTCTGGTCGCGAGGCGCGTTATTTCTGGGGCCGAGGAAGGAGAATACGGATAGATTATGTTCGGATGGATGTGTCGCTCCCGGCAGATCTTGAGCAGGCTTTTCCTGCTGGACTAAAGGAGGCTTGAAGAACCCGTCGTCAAGCTTCTTGGCCTTGTCTTTTTCCTTTGCGTCGTTGTCGTTGCCGAAGCCACTAATACCTCCCATCCACCCCCTCGCAAGACCATCAAATCCACAGGTGCGGATTGGCCTCTCCCAGTAGGGAATTTGGCGAGCAGTATACGGTTTCCGTGCCCTCTCCTCAATTTCTTCCGGGCTGGGAACCCCGTAGTTTTCTAACAATTCCAGTAGGGTGTTGATAGACGTGGACCTCGCCTCGCGCAATAGTCTAGCGATAGCATAAACGTGAAGAAGAATCGGAATGGGTTCTCTATAGTGTCTAGAATCGCTTAAAAACTTGCATTCTTTCATCACCTCGGCCGCAAACATAATGTCCTCCGCCCAACCGGGTTCTGCCCACGTTCGCGCGTGGAGGTTTTCAGGCGGGATATTAGCGTGCTTTCTCACGCAGAGAATGAAAGCGGCGTAGTCTCCGTCGTCCCAGAAGGGCGCATTAAGGACTAGCAAAGCCTCCTCGAGACTCAAACTCCGCAATGCCTTTTCCGAAATGGTGGCGTATTGGTAGCTCTCGAGTATTTGCTTAAACGAGGCGGCTCTATCGCTGACCTCAGGTTCAGAGATGCCCGTATCCATATTAAAGACTAAGTGAAGGTTCCAGTTATCAGACTGATATGTACAATAGATAATTCAGCACAATAATTTAGACTGTGAGGTGTAGGGGGTTCCGTGGTCTAGGTATCTTCGGGGTATCTTCAAAGTGTAAGGATGTATTTTAAGGAAATTTCTAATGATTTATATTATTATTTGAAACTTTAGGCATGTGGAAAATTCTGGGTATCATTGCTGAAAGTATCAAAAAAGTTGGCTAAGGACTCGTTTGGCTTCTTCGGGAGCCTTTTCCACGCCTTTCTTTCCCACAGAGGCTTGTTTAAACTTCCGTGTATTCTTAGAATCATCCGGATGTTTCGTTGCAGGAGGTGCGGATTTGGTAGCGTTGTCTTCATCCCTACTCCTCTTTGCGGCTGCTTTGGCCTGTATTCCTCCTAACACTTTAGCTTTCTCAATGTTCCTGACGAACTCCTTATTCTCTTTGGTCGATTTGCTGATTTCTGCCCTCATTCTGCTTGTCCTTTCGGCCATTTCAGAATTGATCTGCTCCGTAAGGTTTTGCCACTTGAAACCTTTCAGATAGAGAAGGTTCCAGATATCGTCCCGGTAGTATGTGTTCTTCTTTCCTCCTATAGTCCGAGCATTGAGCAGGTCGACGGCTTTCTTCGCATCTTTCTTGTCGACAAACTCCACCCACCCATCGGTATACATATGTTTCTTATTGCCTCCCTGTTTGATCCGTCGAGAACGTTCTTGGGGGTCCTCAGGTGTGAGGAAGATCCTGTTAATCTTTCCATATGGCTCAAGTAGTGATCGTAATTTCATAGGCTTCATAAAGGGCGGTATACGCGAAAGATAAACCAGGCCGGATTTCTTGATTGCTTTTTCGGTTGCGACCAAGTTCTTTTTAGTTAATGGCCGCGAGATGTCAGGCAATTCGGCTTGTAAGTCTTCAGGCTTTAGTTTGCCTTCATGGGGTTTTGTATGTAGAACTTCCTCTTTTACTTCGTCATCCTCTGAGATCTCGTCGCCTCCGATGTCTTCATTGGCGCTATGTTCGTCCTCCTCGTCGCTGGCTGCATCTTCGCTTAATTTGCGACGCTTCGCGATTCGTCCGCCTTTCTGTAATTGTTCGGCCTCTGAATCGTAGCCTTGGCTGCCGTCGTCTTCGCTTTCATCCGCATCTAGGAAGTTGTTCCCCTTCTCGGGTGACATATTTACAGCAAGGAGGCAGAACAATTGGTGAATTCTCTAAAGTGTTGCTGTTGTTGATAAAAACTGAAAATTGAAGATTCAAGACTGGAGAAAAATAAAATGGAGAAAGCTCCGATAAGATTTTCGATAACGAGAAAAAGGATTATGTAATATAGTGGATATTAATATACGTGCATTAATCAAGAAGAAATGAAATTATCGCGATTATTGAGGGGTTGTATTGCCGATCCCCCACTATTAGTCTGTCGCCTATCTACGATCTAAAGTGACGTTCGTCATAACCTTGAACACGGAACTGTCGAACATATGATAACAAAGTCCGAATCGGAACTTGTGTGGATATCTTAGACTAAGTCAATTTCAATTTTATTTACTATCTCTCCATCATACTACATACCTCATCTTGTAATAATTGCTTCATATTGGAGTACATCGAAACAATGTCTGTAGAAGTCCTCACGACTATCTCGCCTACTACAAACGAGCCGATATTGACTCGCAATGGCATTACGGCCGCCGATCTGGAAGACCTTCCCAAGATCGCTGCCGAAAAGTTCAAGAGCTGGAGCAAGACCTCATTAACAGATCGTCAGATTATCGTCAACAAGGCATTAAAGCTACTTGAGGCCAAGAAAGATGAATTGGCCGAAGAACTTACTGTCCAGATGGGACGGCCAATTGCTTATACTGCCGGCGAAAGTAAAACTAATCTTGACATCTCCTATTACCAATGATAATTGTTAAACTAATGATGCACCAGTCATGACTGCTATCAAACGTGCCAACTATCTTGTCAAGATAAGTGAAGAGACGTTGAAAGACACTGAAGGAGAGCCGGAGAAAGGATTCAAACGATTCATTCGAAAGGTTCCTGTCGGCCCAGTTCTCGTCATTTTCGCCTGGAACGTAAGGCCAACGCCACAGCTTTCCATATAACCTACCTTCGCTAATTCTGTATTTTGTCCAGTACCCTTACCTAATCCTAGTCAACTCACTTATACCAGCTTTGCTTGCTGGAAATACCGTGATTCTCAAGCCCTCCCCTCAGACTCCCACCATTGTGGAGCAGGTTTCCAAGATCTTCATGGAGGCCGGATTACCTGCCGGTGTCTTGCAGTATTTCCACTGTGGATCTCCCATAATTATGGAATCCATAGTGCGGAACCCGACAATTTCTCTAATCTGCTTCACTGGTTCGGTAGCCGGAGGTTTGGCAGTCCAGAAGGCTGCCGCAGATAGAATCGTCAATGTCGGCCTCGAGCTTGGCGGAAAAGATCCCGCATACGTCAGGGGAGATGTCGATCTCGATTGGGCGGCCGCCGAGATAGTAGATGGGTCGATTTTCAATTCGGGACAGAGTTGCTGTGCTATCGAACGCGTTTATGTCGACGAGAAAGTTTATGATCCCTTCATTGAAGCCGCTCAGAAAGTCCTGAAGAACTACAAAGTCGGCGACCCTCTGGACAAGGAGACTCAAATCGGGCCAGTCATCTCGAAGCGATCTAAGGATACTATCGAGTCACACATCAAAGATGCGTTGAGCAAGGGCGCAAAAGATCTGACGCCAGAGAATCCGACCTTCTCGGTTCTTCCAGCAAAGGGCAACTTCGTCAAGCCCACTCTCCTAGCTGACGTCAACCACAACATGACAGTCATGACCGAGGAGACATTCGGTCCGGTCATTTCTGTCATGAAAGTTAAAAATGATGAGGAGGCGGTCAAGCTAATGAACGATAGCGAGTTTGGTCTCACTGCTAGTATTTGGACCAAAGACACGGATAAGGGCTACGAATTGGCAGACCAGGTCGAAGCAGGAACTGTCTTTGTTAACCGCGCGGATTACCCGAGTCCAGTAGGTTCTTTGTCTTTTCAGTCTTCAATCTAATATGGAAAGTGTCAATGTTTTGCTAATATTCTATTTTCGCGTAGGATCTGGCCTGGACGGGTTGGAAGAACTCGGGCAAGGGCGTTACCCTAAGCAGATTTGGCTATGACCAATTCGTGAAGCTGAAGAGCTACCACCTCAAGGATTACCCGAAGTAGGCTGACGCGCGAACCAATAGTGACGAAGGGGGCAATGTTCTGGAATGGGCAGGGTCGTTTAGGTCATTTAGGGTCCCTGATTCCATCTAATTCCTTGAAAGCGGGCGGTCGGTTCGCGAAAGGATTGGGTGGGAAGATCCCTTTTTTTTGGCAACATGTGTTCTTGTTTCATGCACGGTCGGAACGATGATGATATTATGCAAGCTGAAGATTGTGTCTCAAAGGTGGGCGTTTCGAAACACTGTTTGGACCAATTCCATCTACGCCATTCCTGCGAATGAGATGATATTACTGCATAGTACGTTGTATTATTGTACTATTTCTTGGGAAAAGGCTTTAAAACTACATATTATCCTACGCTTAGACCCCTTATTCTGCAGAGACAATTGCCACATTCCGGAGTTGCCAACTTATGAATTTTTTTTAATTTGGGGCGACGATGCCATCTTATTTCTTGTGTTGTGTTAGTTGGCAATGACCTAGTGGTTCTACGTGTACGTGTGTGTGTTTTGAGTGTATTTGAGAGATGCATCATCTTTCAAATTTCGACTTTGTTCCCTCCGGGCTGTCTCTTTCAAAGTTGATCCAGTGATTAACTCTCAAGTCAATAGTCCACTAGAGCTACCAAGATCGTACTTTTGCGATACGATACGCAACAACACGTTCATTTCTTTGTGGTACCCTCTTATGATCGAGTTGAATTTCGTTCTCTCTTCGTTCTCTTCAGCACCTAGACTGGGACTTATGGGACTTATTAGTGTCCATGACATAATCTTGTTCTTGTTCTAGTCTTCGCTTATTATACTACACGCTCTTTTTTGAATCCTTTTCGGCATTAGTTAATTTATCAGCTATTAACAAGTCGTCGGGCATAACTGCACCTTTGACTACTGTCGTGTTCCTTTTTTCAGCTTTAGCTCCCCGCTCCGGTCGATCTGTCAGACTTGCAGCCATCGATCCAACTACAAAACTAGATAAACTAGGTACCTAGGTAGTAGCAAGCAAAATCAACTTCAGCTTCGCCTGCCCGAAAGAGTTGAGGCTTTGTGGCTCACGACGATTCCTTGCCGCCATCCTTCGCTGTCTCCATCTGCATCCACATCCAAATGTACGTCCACATCCTACGACCGACTTAACTAAAGTTCTTTACCTACTGTTACGGAGATCCGTTGGCATCTCTACATCTTTATTGAGCATTGACGTTTATTTTATCAAGGAAGGATCCCGCTTCTTTTTTTGTTATATCTTATCCACTTGTTTTTAAAGAATTTCCGAGACTCCAACTCTTGCTTGCATGATTGTTGATCAATCATTAATCGCGTCCGATAATCGTTTAGGTACCTGCATATAACATTGCAGGCTATCCCCTATCAACACTACTTATCCACTATACGTACGGTGCAGTCACCCCCCTAACCTTACATACGTAGAAGGTCAAAACACCCCAAAACACCTGGGCAGTTACTGCATCACCGCATTACTGCGCATTTATTGGGGGGGAGCCCTCCATTAACTCCATTAAGCCTCTTAAAGAGTCAAGATACATCCTGGACTTCTGGAGCATCAACAATTCCATTTTATTGCCGCCTCTGCCACGGCCACGACCACGACGTCAACCCTCACACATCGAAACCCTCTAACCTTGAAAGTTTGCAAAAAATATTTCCAAGGTTAGGTACGATACCACTTCTGGGTCATCATCGCCGCCCATCACCGCCCGTTCTCGCCAGGCATCCGTTGTCTTCTATTCTTCTTTTCCTCTTTTTTCCTCTTTTTTACTTGGGCGATCCCTTGACCACCTTGATTTTTAGTTCGTCTGGGCATTTGGTCTGCATTCATTCGCATTCAGCTTCTCCGCCTATCTCGCAATTACATTGGTACTCTACATATTCTAAAACAGGGTTCCTTTGTGCACGACGCAATTCCCAAATTCCTTAATCCCGACCTACATACACACATCATCCGCGCCATCACATCATACGCATACAATCCCAACTGACTTTCCTCTCGTTATCTGAGGTTTGCCTTGCACTGGTTTGACGTACAACAATTTTTCGACACCGTCTAAGCCCACGGTCGCTACGTCAAATTTTGGCAGAATCAGTATATTACTATTTTTCCATCTCGTCGTCGATCTCCATCCATACTTTTTTTTTTCATCCGATTGCCTCATTACATACCTACTAGGTACTCTACTCACCTAATCGCCCACGCACTATCGAATTCAAATCATCGCCAAAATGGCAGGCTGCGTCGGTGGTTTCTCCAACTTCTTAACGAGACTCTTCGCGATCGTCGAGGTCAAGAAATCATCTCCGTCCGAGAAGGCGCCGCTGCAGATTGTAAGTCGCTTCGCTTATCCTTTGCATACATATTAAGCCCTTCGCGCACATCGTCCACAATCTATTTCTATCCACTACCCGCTACCGGGTAGGTACCAAGTAACGATGTGACAATGCTTACTAATTTCCATATACTACATCTATCTGTATATTTTATATTATCTGTACACCATCGCTAACGTTCGCCTCGTCACAGTCGGCGCCTTTCAACTTCAAGCATGAGACTGTCTCCTTGCCGGGTGTCTCGGAAGATGAGTAAGCCATACCCTTTGCTCCTCTTTTCCGCCATTCTCCTTTTTTTGTCTCGTATTCCGCCCAATAGCCTTTGTGTTCTTGCGCCTCATCGATCAGCTTTGCTTTGCATTGCCTCACCGCAGCTAATCCTGGAGGGGAGTACATAAGCACGCTATGTACCGCCCTGCGGGAATAGGCGGTGGGAATATATGGGAATAGGAACAGGAATAGGCTATTAGGTAAACATTGGTGTAAGAACTGAAACTAACGGATCTTCCCTCTTCGATAGGATCGCCATTCTGAAGGAGCAAGCGGCGGCATCCCGCTTTGGTATGGCCGATCCATCGGCCATCGGAAGCCCGCGCAAGGCTCCCGCTCCGCCCGCCCTACGACCCGTCACTCCTGTCCTGAAGGTGAGTTTGTCCTTATAATGATATAATATACTTTTATATCATGATTACCGTACGAGTTGTTGTCGTAACTAACAATTGATAGGTTACCCCCAGCACGCCTATCTCGCCTGCTGACAACCTCATCTAAGGCGCTAAGATCTTTGGCTTGCATTAGGACAAAGACGGTCAACAATTCCGAAGATGGCCGGCGCGACAGAAACCGGATGAGATATTTCGATCTCGTTTACTACACTGAGCTGAACTCTATAGCTACTCCCATGACCCCCACACCTCTGCCTTGCAGACCAGCAATGTTGGTAAGCAGGGCGCGCAGAAAGGTGGCCTAATTTCTCGATACGAGACCTCACACTCGGCCACCTTCATTGCTACATATCACGCGGTAGATACCTACGTACGTCTACTAACGAACGAATGAACACGAAGAAGATTCCATTATATTATCATAGGTCTTTTTAAAAATTTCCGTAAGAGGAGGGTGTACGATAAGTGCGGTAATCGGTGCGGTACATTAGACTCATGATTCTTGAATTCTTCCATTTATTTTTCTTCCCAGCACGTCCAGCAGAATAAACCCATCCAGGCGTTAGGTTTTTAAGGGGATTTCTAATGGGGGTTAATGACCGGTTGGGTATCATGCATGGTCGGGCTAAAGGGGCGGGGGCCTCTTGTGATATTAAGGAATACCAGCGTTTTTCTGGCTCTCGTCCTTGATTAGGAGAGTGTTCATCATCATCTTCGGCATGCCGTAGCACGAATATATAAATTGCAGAGAACTGGTTTTTCTGTGAATATACCCAGACGGCCCGTCGTTATCCGCTCGTGACTTCTAATCTTATGTGCCAACTGGTGCTAGTGGTCAATGCTTGCTTGCACTGTCCGAAGTGAAGGTTAAGTAGCAAAGTACGGTTTCAGTTTTCCATCGGCGGCGTATCAGGCAATCACACACCAAGTGGTGGTGGTCAGGTAGCTTGACGCCTCAGACACCTCCATCGTTCCTGCACTAATCTAAAATAACGGCCTATCTGAGATGGGGAGGCCTAGGGTTCGATTCTGACAAGGACTTTGAAAAAGGAGAGGCAAATAAGTACCCAACAGCGGGGGCGCAGGAGCTAGGAAGCCGATCAATTCAAGATCCTAGCCTGGGCCTGAGGGGACGTTTGGGAGCGGCGTTTCCTTTTGCTTCTTGTTTCCTAATATTCATCCATGCCATACGCGCACTCAACTTTATCTGCCTTTAATTTCAAAAAATACCTAATGTCATTATCAACGTCATAATAACACACCATCTACCGTTTTAAAAAGAAATATCACATTCTATTTTTGAGCTATCAATAATTACCTAGGTCATCGCACAAAAACCTCATCCATCTATACGATATATCTAGACCTCCAAAAATCAGTCCTTCAAGCCAACCACCCCTTATACTGTCCCAGTTCCTCCGTCCTCACACCCTCCATCTCCCCCTTAACATCAAGCAATCTGACCTTCCAGCCCTTCTCCGCGCTCAATTTCGACAGATACTCTTTAATCCTCGTCTCCGTCGCCTCATCATCCTTAACCAGCAGTGCCAGCGCATCGAACCCTCCCGCGCCAGGCACCACCCCAGCAAACACGCCCTCCACACCCTTCGTCAACGCATCCAGCAAATAAGTCTGGCTCTCCGGCTCAATCGGCACCCCACTTTTCTCCCCCATCTCCCTAACCAACTCCCTAATACCCGCCACCGCGTCCCTAATACCCACCTTCCGGTCCCGACTCAGCACAGCTCCTAACTCCTCATTCCTCTTCTGCAGCTCATCCCACAGCTTCTTCGCGCCGACGGGATCCGTCTCATCGCGCCACTTTAAGACCTGCTTCACCATCCCCACGGTCTGGCTGCCGCAGTCGACATCGCACATGCGGAGTGCGACGCCGGGAGGCATGCTCACGCTATCCTTGGCGATCTGGGTGTCCCACCCCCCCTTACCGTCTTCGGAGGCGGAGGACGGGTCCACGCATGCCGCGAGCGCGGAGGAGAAACCCGGTGCCCCGACTTCGGGTAGGTCTTTGAGGATCGAGGGGGAGAAGCGGCGGTACACGCAGGACCCGAAGACGGCGGCTGCGACGTCGAAGCCGGAGCCGACTTTGCCTTGGGCCGCGCAGTGCGCGGCTTGCGCTAGGTTGTGCAGGACCAGCTTACCTTGCTCTGTGGCCGGGTCGAAGGCTGAGCGCGGCAGGTAGTGCGTTAGCAGTGCGGCGGTAAGTGCCGTGACTAGGGCTGCGGAGGAGCCGAGTCCGGTTTTGTGAGCGTCTTTGAGCTTAGTGGGGAATTTTGCGAAACGGGTTGAGGGAGATGAGGATGGAGAAGAGGTGTGAGGTTGCGAGTAGTAATCGTTATCGGCGAGGATGGTGAGCTGGACCGGATCAAATGTGTACGCTTTTTTGAGATGGCCCGCGGCGGTGATGTAGGTGAGGGCGTAGGCTAGCGTGATCTCGACGAACGGGTTCTTGTTTATGTTGGAGCCACTGCTTGGTTTTGAGTATGAGATGTTTAAATATGGGTTATATTCGTATTTTATTATAAAATGGTAAGATGAAAGCGAGCACATTTGACGTAAGCACATTATATAAATATTCATCATTATATCTCATAGTGAAAGATTCGGAGGTACGGTATATCTGATCCTAAATTGTAGGAAATGGTGAGATACTCACACTTGCAGCTGCGTGACCTTAATGCCGCCGTCTCCAGGAGCAAGATGGTATCCATAACGCCATTGAGCTTCGAGGAATTGGGGACTATCAACAATGATCTCGCTCAGCTGGACACCCTTGCTTGTCTTAATCTCTTGGGCAACGACATTGATGCGAGCGCTTAGCCCGAAGACGAGTCCGGTATATTGACGGTCAAGGACGAGGTAGCCTCCGGCTAGGAGAACCTTGCCCGGAGCGGAGACGGCGGTGGGTGTTCCCGACATTTGAGAGTCCTACCCCGCGACTCTTTTTTTTATTCCCGTTGTTGTACGTGTGTATTGTGTGCGTAGCGGGTGATTGTGTTAGCGAGAATATTTGGGTGACTCGGAGTCAATTGGAGAGGAACAAAAAAAGATCGACAGGGGAAAGCGAAAACCACGTTTTTATATGAAAAGTTAAAGATTCCGGACCGCAACTCTGAGCGAGTCCAAATTGTGACAGTTGAACTTTAGGCAAGGTTGCGATTTCCAACGACGCTATACGGTGAGGATCTAAGTTTGAAGTTTGAGGTGGATGGGACGAAAACGGCTTAACCTTCTTTTTTCTGCGGGGAATTGGAACTTTCTATCCCAACATGAACTTACCCCCCTTAAATCGAGTCATGTATATTTAAGTACTCAAATGCTACAAAACGCATTGGTCATGTACATCGTCATAATTCATCGTAAGACTGCAGGTGGAGAATCAACTCATTGCGGCGAAATCCTCTGGCGGGCAGGACTACAACGAGGTTCGTATCTGAAGCACGGATGCAATGGGAAGAGACAAGTGGCTTGGGTATGATATCAAGTCGGAGACATTATCGTTGGCCTTGCCATCCACATACGTAGGTGTGTCTGAAATTTGAAGTTCACTGAGTAACTGAATGGGGAAGTCCCGAGTAAAAGTGTAAGGATTGGCCAATAGCGTTGGTGGGATGACGGGTCAGAAGCATGATAATATAAACAGGCTTGAGATTTGAGACAACTATGCCGAATAGAAACGAGGCAGGTGTTAAAAGCTACTCTTTTGGTAATTAATGAACTTCTTGGGTATTCAAGCATCGCTTAGTCTATACTTTTCCAACTGGCTTCAAGACAATGTTGTCTATGAGGCGGACTGCTGGCCCTCCACTATGGCCCAAGTCTTCGTCTGCCTGTGGCGATTCGACAGGGAGCATCTTCACTGCACCGCTTAGGATACCACCCTTTTCTGGGTCGACCTGGCCGAGCTCTTCCATCGATAAAGGATCAGCAAGTGAGATGTAGTCTATCTCATACCTTACCCTCTCCTCAGGGGTTAAGGCTAACTGCTCGTTTAAGATGTTTGTGGCAACGAAATTGGCGGCCCCCAAAATCGATTCACGATCTAGAGCCCCGTTCAGATATTGAGACTCGGCAGCCTTTAGCGCATGGTATAATACCGTCGCAACTCTGCGTCGCCTTTCGCCAAGGTAGACATTTCGGGAGCTTAAGGCAAGACCGTCGGACTCCCGGATAGTGGAGCCAACAATCACCTCGGTCGGTAGCATAAAGTCCCTGACCATTTTGCGGATGACTACGGTTTGCTGAACATCCTTCTGGCCGAAATACACCCTTTCAGGTTGTACAATGTTGAAAAGTTTCATGCAAACAGTGGCAACGCCCCTGAAAAAAGTTGGTCGAGTGCCACCCTCTAGAAGCTCACTAATTGGCGTTAATACCACGAAGCTTCCCTTTGAGTCAACCTCTTGGCCCGGGAAGCCGGAGGGGTACATGTCGGGGGTGGTCGGTGCGAAAACAGCACTGATGCGTCCTAAATTCCCACCATCGTCGGCCAACTCGCGGTCCAATTGGGCTAAGATTTTACAATCCGATTCCCAAGTTACGGGATAAGAAGCCAAGTCCTCCTTAATTCCAAATTGTGCCGGGTTGACGTATATGCTGACGACGACGTGGTGGCTTTCGCGGGCGGCGGTGCGAATTAAAGAAAGATGACCTTCATGCAGAGCTCCCATAGTGGGGACAAGGCCAATAATCCTATGGTCGAGGTATTGAGGCTTTCTCCATCTTCTAACCGATTCAACCGATCGTAATATTCGAATAGGCGAAGACGGAATGGTTTCGAAAGCGTTACGACGAGCCGAGGCCATGGTTCGGATGAAGGGTCTATTAAGAGCACGCGAGCTTGTGAAGTTGCGAATTGAGAGCGCCAGCATGGTTAATGAGGTGTTTTAAATGGGAATTTTGGCAACGAATGTTACGGAGGGCGATATGAGGCATTTATGGACACGCTACAAGCCATCGCAAGGGCTCAATGGAAGATTGAAGCGAACAATGTGGAAATCGTGATGGTTTCTGCTGCGGACATCTGAGGCCGGGATTTGTTGGAATTTATGAAGCTCTTGAGAAAAAATAAGACTAGGAGGTACCTATAAGCTACGAGGTACGATAAGCAGATAGATAAGACTCGGGATCCCCCACTGATTACCTATCTGGTAAGTAGTACGCTGTGTAACGAAGCTTACTACCTTCTAAACGGTAAGTACATGAAGATTTAAGGATTTCCAGTTTATCCACGTTTTATTCCCGAAAACTCATATTGTCCTAAGTTTTTGATATAGCATTGTCTCCTCGGAACTGGCCATAAAGACCTTAGAAAATACGTAGATCCTAGACGCAAATCAAGCAATGTTTCATGGCGCAAAGACCTGAAACCGAATACTTCGAGAAGGTCTATGGACATGACGTTAGCGGGGGGTTAAGGGAGGGTTTGGAACCGAAGCTAGAGCTTCCCTTTCCCACGATTTTGGCTATTTGCGGGGCTAAAATTAGGAATTCTGCCAATTAGAGAAGTTACCATAACTGTAAGCGTGTCCCCATGTCTCCATGTCCCCACGGAAAGAGCCCTAGAATCTTAAAGTCTTCGTGACGAACCGCCCGAGCATCTAGACCCTGCAGGAGCGACCTTCCTTACTCTGATTTGCCTTTAAACTTTCTATCGGCGTGTAATTCTTCTGGTAATTCTCTACAACTCTCGATCCTCTTCTTCTCCATGACCAATTTATAACCTATACAGAGCTAGTGTAGCTCGCGCCATATCAATGACGGCTTCAGTATACTCAAGCTTGTTAGTTGCAAGCTTGTTTTCAACCTTCGCATTGGGATCAGGTCCTCAACCGCATGCATATGGCCAAGAACAGATCCCTTTGAACGATTTCCAATACCAAGAAGCTTGTCCCGATTATACGCAATATTCGGCATATCCCCATCGTCCTCTCAGCGATGGACCTCTTGCTCTACCCTTCCAGAGACCCGACCCGCGATGTCGGACCTTTCACTCGGATGCCATAGAACAAGTCATACAGGATGTGACTTCACGTATGAAGGACCCGGACCTTGCGCGTCTCTTCGAGAACGCCTTTCCCGTTAGTCGGACTATGCTCCTCCTTCTGTCGTACCTGTACGACTGAATAACTAACCGAGACAATCATGCAGTCCACCACAGACACGACCGTAAAATTTCATACGACGGGATCCCAACCCACCAAAAAGAAGCCGAAGAGACATGCATATGACGAAGGGAAATGGGAGGGGACGCATTCATTCATCATTACAGGGGATATCATTGCCGAATGGTTGAGAGACTCGACCAACCAACTATCCCCTTATCAACCTTTAGCGAAAAAGGATCCAGCAGTATACAACTTAATCTTAGGCGCTATCAATACTCAGTCCGAATACGTTATCGAATCACCTTATTGCAACGCCTTTCAACCACCACCTATAAGTGGGCTACCCATATCCCATAATGGACAGGATGATGCTGTTCATCCCGTTTATGAGCCTTCATCTGTCTTCGAGTGCAAATACGAACTAGACTCTCTTGCCCATTTCCTTGCTCTAGGGAACGACTTTAACGATCATACAGGATCCAAGGAGTTCTTAACACCGCGCTGGTTCTTAGCTCTGGAGACTCTTTTGAATGTTCTTGAGCAGCAGTCGATGTCAACATTTGACCCGGAATCAGGTCGGTACCGACGCAATGAATACACTTTCAACCGTAACACCAACACGGGAACGGAGACCCTTAGTCTTAGGGGCGTGGGGAATCCTCTCAACAATGGCACTGGATTGGTTCGCAGCGCATTTCGCCCAAGTGACGATGCTACTATTCTAGGCTTCTTCATTCCGGCCAATGCAATGATGGCTGTAGAGCTCAAAAGAACAGCTGCTATCCTCAAGGATGCAGGCAAGAATGTTCTGGCTCAGACTGTCGAGTCATGGAGCCAGACCATCACCAATGGTGTTTGGGAGCATGGCATTGTCCGACACAGCACATTTGGAAATGTATTTGCCTATGAAGTAGATGGATATGGATCATCCATCCTAATGGATGATGCCAACTATCCGTCTCTTCTAGCCCTGCCACTTATGGGCTTCCTTGCGCCGGACGACAAAACTTATCAAAACACGCGGCGCATGCTGCTTTCAAAATCATCAAACCCCTACTATCTCACTGGGAGAGACTTTCAAGGCATTGGGGGTGAGTGGCTTTCCAGCCTGTTCATTTTTATCTCCATGCTGACTGACTAATACCTAAAGGCCCGCATATTGGCCTCTCAAACGCGTGGCCTATGAGTCTTCTTATCCAAGCTCAAACATCTAACGACGACGAAGAAATAACCGAGTGTCTAAAGCTAGTTCTCAAATCCAGTAAACTTGGTTTGATACACGAAAGTGTTGACGTCAATATAATTCAATCTTATACAAGTCAGTGCTCTACTCCCTATCTTTAGACTCATTTACTAATTCAAATTCAGGAAGCTGGTTTGCTTGTAAGTTTTGACGGTAGAGTTCAGGAGTTATATATGTTTTACTGACTATCATAGGGGCGAACGGAGTCTTCGCTGAGACAATCCTCGATATCGCTAAGAGGAAACCGCACTTGATTTTCAAGGAGCCTGCGACGCCTTATGAAATATGATTTTTTTTTTATCGTTAGGAAGCAGGTCCGAAGGCGCTAGGGTATAGCACTACGTCGTTTTTTGTTTACACAACGGTAGGTACATGAAACACATCCTAACTGTCCTATTGTAGCATAACTTATCTCGATGCATATTATCATACGAAGCCTCAAATGACATGAAATTCTTATTCAACTTGACAATTTACCCCTTTAAATGATCTGACTGGACAGTTTTTGTCTATCATGTTGTGCTATGGTCACGCCGCCGGAAATCTCGTCTCATAATCATTTCAATCTAGGTGCGCTTCAAAGGTCTCGACAGCTGTTGGCTTCATGCCGCACGCCGTTCGCGACCGCTCAGGAGATAAATCCCGGCGCGAACGTCCAGGAGCGGGTCTTCCGAGGTTTCAATCCCATCGACTCTTGGAATTGGATCAAATATGATCCTCTTCTGTTGTGCCGCCTGGTCATCGGCAACGGATTCCAACCTAATTGTACCGAGCTCGACAATTTGACGATCGGCCGGCCACTTAACAGTATTATCATCGGTTGCATCTCCATCCTCTGCGATTTGCGCTTTCAACTTAAACACAATCGGACCGCTTTTTAATAGTTCAGGCACCCCATCGTATAAAAACGATGGGCTCTTCCCCTTTAATGAAGCCTCGTCGAGGTATTCCTCCCCGGCTTCAGGCGCGATACGATACCGGATAAACGTTTCCTTCCCATTATCCGCAACAAGCTTGAAAGCGTTCACCCCAAAGTATTTTTCTTTACCAAAGCTGATAGGTGTCGGTTTTGGGGTTTGGACGAATGCCAGCGCTTTCGGATGGGAAGCTAAGTAGTCGCCGATTGAACCGTCCTTGAACGAGGTGAAGAACTCAAGAGCGTCTTGACCATTTGAGCCTGGGAATCCGTCCACGGAATGTGTGATGATATCTGTGTGGACGCGGCAAGGAGTCTCGGCTAGGACGAAGCGAATTGCAAAGCCGCGAGGGTTCCCGTTTGGATCGGTATCTGGGATCTCGGGGATACCAGTGGAACTGGAGAATCGTGCGATTATAGGAGTTGATGCATTATTGAAGTGAGGTGCTTTTGAAAGCGCCTTAGCCGCGTCAGTCGGTACGAAAGTACCCTTGAGAAGAATCCCTTTTGCATGCGCTGGAAATTTCTATCAGCACTAAACGACCTCATCTGAGAACTGTCCGGTTTAAAAATACCGGGTCGGAATCCAGGATGCGGTCCGAAAATGCTATGCAGTGTGCTGACTATAGCACTGCTGGTCTGAACGACCTCTTCGTTAGATGGAAGAGGCATAATATCGAGACCGGAGGTTGTCGCGATATACACCTTCACTAGGTTCTCTAGAACTGTCGATTTCTTATATCAAGGAATACTGATTGAGGAGTACCTCTATGCTAGATGTGCAGATGGAGACAGAAAACAACCTAGTAGTTTCCGGATTCTCATATTTATATTCACCTACCTACCTACCTAACATCAATGTCCTACGAACATGCTCAATAATCCTAAATTTGCTAGTGGATATTTGTCACAGCTCTCATCTATCGTTACACTAATTGCCAACAAGGTACATGATGACTGCATATCGCAGGTCAGTCGCATCGAGATCTACCCCAATAATTATTCAGAACCAGCACGCAACTTTCTTATCGCCTCATATGATGTTCTCTTACGCGGTAGCTTCACATAGCCTTGTGAAATATGCAGTAGCATGCGTATGCAAAAGCAACTACATTAGTAGCCGCTCGTGTTTTCATACCGCGATAGGAAACGTCTGTGCCGCCGAGCAACTTCCTATCAAATCAGCAGGCTTCTTGAGGTAGATTCCTTGGTGACGGCTTCGCTTGTAGAACAGAGATCTACCAGGGCTATTACTAAGATCACACACGCTATTCGGGTAGAATCCTCCTAGCCTAGCCTTTTATAGGTGATCGGATCACGACAATAGGCAAATTTATGATTTTATTATACGCTAATGACATAGAACTAGATACATACGATAAGCATTTTGCGATTCAAGCATCCTTGCCTTGAATTACCACCCTTTACTCTTCCTCATCCGGATCGTCCTCACCTGGTTCCTCTGGCTCCTCTGGCTCTTCCTCGCCAGGTAGTGGTGGCGCGTTGGGGTCCATCATGCACTGATCCACTCGCATCAGCTGCTTGCCCGTAGCCTTGGCTATTTCGATGAACTCCTTCAGGTAAGATACGGTGCTGTTATACAAGTAGTGCATGACCACAATGTCACCTCCAGCCGCTACGTCGCGCTTGAAAGCCTCAAGTTGCTTCTCGGGGGTGTCAGACTCAGCCCATAGCCAGTCTTCGACGTCAACGCTCCACTGCACAATGTACGGATCCTCAATCAGTGCCGCGAGCCGCTGGCGCATACGCGCTCCCTCGGTGCCGAACGGGGGACGGAAGTACTTCGGCGTCAGCCCATTGAAGGTCTCCTTGACTGCCTCGATGTCGTTGCTGTACTCCCAGTCTATTGACGCTTCATCCGGGAGGCCCTCAAGCGGCGGGTGCGTGTAACTGTGCAACGCGATCTGGTGGCCCTTCGCCGCCATCTCGTTATAAATCGCGCTGAGGTTCGTCGTGGGATCGCGCAACGGCGCGCCCACCGTGAAGAACGTCACGGTGATCCCCGCGTCGTCGATCGTCTTCATCACCTGCTGCGCGAACACCGGGTCCCCGTCGTCGATGGCGAAAGCGAAGGAATTCGGGCGCTTGCACGAGAACACGAATGTTCCGGAGGGCAGCTTGTTGGGTACGGTGAAGTCCTCCGGCACGGAGTTTACAATCTCGATCTTGGAGAAGACGGTCGATTCCGTGCTGTAGAAGCCCTTGAAGGCGAAGCCGATGGAGCGCGAGCGGTTCACGTTGAAGTGGTTCAGCGGAATGTAGATGTCGGTCTCGGTCGCGTAGCGCTGCGCTTCGAGGGAGTCCCAGGTCTCTGGGTACGGGTAGATGTCGTTGTTGCACTTCTCGTTGTGCTGCTGTAGGGACACGGTGAAGAGATTGCTTCCGGTGTAGGCGATGTGCAGGTAAGATCCGTCGAATTCGGTCAAGTCTCTGCAGGTCTCGGCGACTTGCGTCACCCACATTAAGTCCGAGTCGTTGGTCTTCAGTGTCATGGTGTTCTTGCGGAAGGTTAGGGTCATTCCTTCATCTGCTCCGTGCCACTGCTTCAACGCGTTCGTGTCTTTGTTGGAGAACGTGTCGATCACGAGGTTGGTGGCTTTGCCTACTGGCGCAGGTACGGTTTCGCTTGGTCCGGACGGTTCGACAACGGAAGGGGGAATGTACTCGGCGACCTTCTCGCCGCAATACAAGCTCATGGGACCGAAAGTCACGGCCTTTCTCAGGTTCGAGATGAACACCATTTCGAACTTGGTCAAATCAAGACCCTCAAACTTGGAGAATGGAATTGAGTATAGCTGTTCTGTGCCGTCAAATGTCCAGCCGAGTTGCTTAGTGCTCAAAACGACATCGTTGGTCCTCTCAGTACCGCAAGTTCCTCTGGTTGAGGATAATTGAACGTCGAATGTGCTGCCAGCGGGTGCCGAGATGCGGAGCGAGACACCTCCGTACTGCTCTGCGTCTATGCAACCAAGTTGCGTGTAGAAGTACGAATCGGTGTCGGTAGGAGTAAAAGTGACCCTATTGTTCTGAACTGCAATTGACTTCATGGTTCCATCGTCGCTGCTCGACTTTAGCAACGCGTTATAATACAGGAAAGTCAATCGCGATTGAGAAACCCAGTCGTCGATGAGCAGGTTGCTGCACCCATCCTGCCGCGTTACGAGCTGGTTTGCATTCGCATCTGCTGTTGGTGTCGGGATGGCAGGTACTACGGCCGGTTGGCTCGAGCTGACGGGCCATCCACCCCACGGGTCATCTCCCCACGGGTCGTCTTCCCACCATGGGGGCTCGTCCGTCGGCCAGATAGGGCGGCGAGTGGTAGTCGGCGGGAACGGGAATCGCGTGGTGGTTTCGTCGTCGCCGTCTCCAGGCACCGTCACAGTAACCGTAGCCGTCACAGTGACACCGGGGTCAGCTGGTGCCGACGTAGGCTCAGGCGGCACCGGGTCCTCAGGCGGCGCGACGTCAGCACACAAGAATTGCACATTATCCAATTGCCACTCATTATCAGTGCCCGTCAGACCAGCCGAGAAGCCGTACCACAGCACACCAACAATGCCGTTCAGGTTAGCGTCAACCCAGCTGTTCAGCGGGATATTGATGGTCTGCAGCGACCCGCTCAACCCGTCGAGAGTGTAGTAAAAGCTCTGGTATTCCTCCGATGAGCAATCGGTGACGGTTTGCAACTCAATGGAGACGGAGGCCGCTTCGGGACCCTTGATGTTGAAGGAGAGCGAGTCGTAGTTTTGCGCAGTACTGTCGAGGCAGGCGAACTGCTCGTAGATGTACGAGACGTCGATGTTATTCGGCGTGAAGGTTAGGATGCCGCCGTCGGTGCTGGTCGAGTTCATGGTTTGGTCATCTGAGGGGTTTAGTAATCTTTCGGCTACTAATATTCACTTGAGGAATATGGATTGTGGGAAATCTTACCGCTTGTGGCACCTGCTAAGAGGTTCTCGCCAGTCTCCCATTGTGTGAAGTCGTCGACTAGTAGGTGCGCACTGCATGTCTCGACTGGGGCGGGAGCAGGCTTGGTCGTTGAAGGAGGAGCTGGAGCTTCCGTCGTCGTGGAGCTAACCGGAGGCTCGGGAGGAGGGGCCTCGCTGGAACTAGTTGGTGCTGGAGGAGGCGCGGGAGCTTCGGTCGAACTGGTCGGCACTGGGGGAGGCGGGACTGGGGTCTCCGTAGGAACTGGAGGCACGGGAGTCTCTGAAGGTGGTGGGGGGACCGGCGTTTCAGTGGAAGCCGGAGGAGCCGGCGTTGAAGAAACAGACGAAGAAACGGGGGGATCTTGTCTCTTCGGAATCTTAGCAGCTGGTACGCCGCTCACGAGCAAGGCGGCGGTAATGCCGCCAACAACTTGACTAAACCTCATGATGAGTTCCTTGATGGCTCAGAGCTGAACAGCCATACTAGATTCAGATCATCCAGCGGCGAAGTCCAGACTTATATTGACAGGTTCGACCGGGGCCATCGCTTCGTTGCGAGAAGGACTCGAGAACCATCCAATACGCAAGATCCAATGTTGCATGTGGGTATAATTTTTGAGCTCCATTGTCATGGCTAAATGTTGCGTCCTCCTGAAGCATATTGGCTGAACCCGAAGATTGCGAAGATGCGTGTTCCCGACAGGGTTCTCCACACTCTGGATCTGATGCATTGGAAGTTGACCTGCAGTCAGGAACACGAACAAATTAATGAGGGAGCGGCAGAGATGGCTTGGCGGCATTCCCGGACCGGCATTTTGGCTGCTTTGCCTAGGTTTTTCTTTACGTTTCGATATTCTCTAATGAACTTTAGAGGTGATTTTGACAGAAAATTCATGCCCCCTTCTCAATACCTAATACATATTGCTGAAACCTGCTAATAGACATCATACATAAAAACAAGCTAACTGTGCTTTAGATGTTGGTTTTGCTTTTTGAAATTTCCCCAGTTCGTCCGAGCTTTCACGTCATACAGATGACTGTTGTCAAATATCGGATCAAATACGAGAGTGGCCGACTACGGATGCATCAATTTTATCGGCAAAATGCCAAGACAACAACAAACAAATGGGCGGCCATAGCACTAGCATGGTGGCGCAAAACGGATACTCGAAAGTCTAGATGCTACGCAGATCTAGGGCTAGACAGTCGTGCCAGATCTCCTCATGTCGGTAGCGGAATTCTGAGCCAAATGACTGAGGCCTCGTCAGCTCAATATATTACATGAGGAAATATGGATTGAAAATCGCGAATCGATCGGCATATGCAGGAAAGACAGGCTAGAGATATAAATTTTCTCATTTATAATGTAGCAATCTTGTACCTGAAGAGAGATCTTTCGCTTGCGAGGAGACAAGAGCTACGCTGGGTAGCACTGCAGCATCCGCAGACACGAGCCCTACTGCGGAGAGTATTGCCAATTTATCCTGTTGCATGTTCAGCCGCCTTGGCAAAACTCATAACACGCAATTAGAGGTTTATTTTACACCAGAGAATTCTTTTCAATCGAATCATCCTCGTCCTAGGCATGCCTCGATGGCAAGCTGATTTTTGCCTCGACTCTTTCTTAACTCTTTAGGGACCAAGCATGCGTGGCTGAAATTGAGCGTTGCAATGAACGACAAGACACCGAACCCAGATCTATGGCCAACATTCCGACTTCAAATCCCTTCTTGGTTCATTCTCCTCGTTTCTTATACTCGTTTTCTTTTCCTTCGATTGTTCTACCTAGGGTGGAATTTAATTCATCTGTCCAGTCGTGAAGGTTGCCTTTTTAGGTCGTGTGGGGTTCAGAAGGGCCAATCAACAGTCTCCTATACTACTTGAATGCTGAAAACAGAAATGGCTTCACACTTATGTAATGAATACACTTCTTATATATTGGGGAATCTAGAAATTAAGGTAAGTTAGATTTTGACATCTCATTCAGTCTCAAGAGTCGGAAAGTTTCGAGGTCTAGAATTATCTCTTAAATTGCTACAACGTTGTAACCGGAATTTAGACTTGTGACTGGTTCTGCACCACCTCCAAAGCTCCGGGGCTTGATACTTCTTGATACTTCTTAACGGTCCGGTATGATCGTCGTGCTCGAAGAGAACCTCAACATAACAGCTTATCCAACAGATTGTATTTTCGACTCCCAACTGCCGGATCTACTGCAGCTACTAGACTAGTGTGAAGTTACCAATGTTAAGAGGACTGGGGAGTCTTCCGGTAAATTGCGGATGAATTAATCTCAGCCGAAATCTTATAAAAGCTAGAATCAACCATCTAGGTAGCTACTTGATTCCTATTTCATAGATGTAACGTCTCATTTACGTAACTTCAACTCAGATGAAATGCTGAGTGGTCGATTTCATATATGGCCCGTCACCATTTTGAGAACGGGTGACAGTGTCATGACTTACCTATGTCCGCGAAGAGGAAGATTTCTCATTGTTGCGAATCCGACACGCATTATTCAGAAACATCTAGACACATATAGACGAATGCCTAGGTATATAGTTTGATGGGTACAGGGCAGAAATTTGAAAAGAGCCGTACAAAGAAGACATGCCTAGGTAGGTAGTAATAATTTTGACAAAGAAAAACCTCCAAGACATTCCATAGTCTGAAGCTGTGAATTGTTTTGCAAGATTCTTCGAGTTGTAGAATATGCGCGTGACTTGTAGTTATTTAAGCCATGTCTATAATTCTTTTGTCAATTAACATTTCTTTTTCACATGAAGTTGGGACCTTGACCCCTTTCTTTGCTTATGTAATATAGATCCAGTTACGTCAACCCCTGATTTAAATTGGGGCAGCTAAGTATGTACCTATGTACCTATGATGAATTGTGGCTCATATTCACATACCGAGAGACTATTAATTAAAGTGGCATCTCTTATCGATATGTACCTTGCCGGACCCGATTGCTGCTGACAGCCTGACATTGTTTAATTGAATGGGATTGAGAAATCGGAAATCGGAAATCGGAAATCGACCTTTGAACTTTGAACTCTGAATTCACGAAATAACATCATCGCTTCATTTGCAAGGACTCGACGGCCTGCACTGCTGCCATTCATGCCAAATGTAATTCAGCACAAAATGATTGTTTGAGTCGACAGCATTCGACTATCCTTGGTACTTGATACCAGGTACTTTCTGTACATTGCGTCGTGTTCCCTGACGTCGCATCACTTCGCAATCAGGGCCACCTTTTCCCTCCTACGCCCTACTCGGGTCATCGTCGCCAGATGTGACGCCCGATAGTCGAGTTTTTTTGAGGGATATAAAACCACGGAGATAATTCCAAGGTTGTCCGGCTTCATGCAACCTTCAAGCCATGATTCACCGCCTGGGGGTGGATCACTCCCTACATCCCCCGTACTATCCCAGGCCTTAAGGGTCAAAAAGAGCCGCCACACTCTCAACGATGTCTCACCACTCTACAATTCCGAGATCACACTACCATACCGACGATCCCATCCCTCCGCTGCCTCTCTATATGCGTCAACTCTATCACCTCCGGGTTCGAGATCCCAGTCTCCCGTCGGTCGTCCACCATCGCGAATAGCTTCCGGTTCCGTCTTCGGCGCAGCATCAAACAACGCCCTCGCACTCGTCTCTAATGCTGGCGATAGCCCTGGCGACCCCCTAAACCTTATACTCAGAGCGTTCGTGCCACACGTTGCCGTATATACGTCCGAGGATACCGATATCTTGCTAAAGGAGAAAGGGTTTACGCGTGGTTTATGGGAACTACTTCGACCTTTTGGTGAGCGCGTTCAAGGCAAGGTTATAATACGAGATAGCAATGGATCTAGCCGAACATACGAGGACTATTCGATACACTTCGTCCAATTCGGAGAAGGAGTTGTACATCCAGAACCCGTCACAACCGGGCTGAGAACCCAGGTACCGAGGACGAACGGTGTCTCAGAAAAGTCGAGTGATAAAGGTCAACCGAGACAAGGCATTGCGATTGCTGATGTAGAAGCTGTTGTGGACCGCCATCTGAGATATGCTGAGGAATCGTTCTTCAGTTTGCCTCAGAGTCCTACGAATAATGGTTTAGATATTGATGTCCCCTCACCATATTACGCCCTATATCTACGTAGGTTGCTGTCCGGTCTACCACTTACACCGCACGAGACGTTTGCCCACCCGGTTGCTTGCGTCATTGCCATAAGCTCTCGAAATCAGACTCCGATAGAGACACTCCGGCGTTTATACGCCGAATCTAGCACGGGAGATAAGCGACTACCTAACTGGGTCGATGGAGAGTTCCTGCGCTATTATGTCTTGGTTCACGAGGAAGAGAGAGATGATATAACGAGATCTATGTCTCTTTTTGATCAGATGAAACGAAATTTAGGCCTTCACTGTCACCTGCTCCGTATAAGAGGAACACAAAGTGTTGCTACTGATGATGATAGTATACCACTGCCCCGAAGTGAGTGGATGTCGGCTTCGGAGGAGTTGGTTGATATTAAGAGAAGCGAAGATCAAGAGGATTTCGAAGATCCGACTAGATACATATTTGAGTCCGACGCTACCGCGATACGCACTTTTATCCGTGAAATGGTTACACAATCTATAATCCCAACAATGGAGCGTCACGTGTCGGTATGGAATGACCAGGTAGCATCACGAAGAAGAGGACTGGCAGGTCGATTTGTCGGGCTAACAAAACGCTGGGGTTTCGGTGGGAATTCTAGGACATCGTTTGCGGGACCGGGCTCTGGGAGCAACTACGATTCCCACGGCTTCTACCGACAAGACGCCCCTGAAGCTATAATGCGAAAATTGGCAGATTATGCCTTCATGTTAAGAGACTGGAAACTAGCTCATTCGACTTATGATCTTCTACGTGGTGATTTCAATAACGATAAGGCGTGGAGATACCACGCAGCGGCGAGCGAGATGACAGCCATTAGCCTTCTCATCATGCCTCAGAATCTGACGGCCAAATCAAGAGCGGAGACGATAGATACAGCATTCGAATCAGCATTTTATTCTTATCTAACGCGCTGCAGCGCGCCTTACGGAGCACTGCGGTGTCTCTCTCTCGGCCTAGAGCTCTTGCGCCTTCGCGGCGGCTCCAGCGTAGATGAAGCAGCAAAATGGGGACTTCGACTGCTGGAAAGCAAGATCACGGGACCGGTAGGAAACGCACTCATCAAGGAGCGTCTTGCCGTTTGCTACGCCTCTAAGCAAGGCATGGGAACACATCGCTGGGGTAGCAGGAGGCGGAAGTCTGCGCTCTGGAGCGTCCTCGGCGCTGAGTCCTGGGTTACGCAGGCGAAATACATACAGGCGCAACGCTGCCTCAACGAGGCTAGAAAGACGTATTCAGACCTGCCAAGCGGCAACGGCATCGATCAATTCGAATATGCTAGCGCGTTCATGCTTGGTATCGGGAATAAGCTAAACCAGAACCTCGAAACGGACCAGGATGATGACGAGGATTCGGATGACCAAAGTGACGGCGTGGATGAGGAGAGCGAAGCTCTGGAGGACAATATGAGGGGACGACGTATCAGCACATTAGGACTACCCGGAGGCGGCGCAGGCGCGGCGAGCCTAGAGACCGCGCCGCTAAAGGCCCAACTCGATGCTTCGGAGGGGGAAAGGGGGAAACAGGATACGGGCGAAGCTAAGGACGATTTTGGTTAATTATTCACCTACTGTAGACAGTACGGCACGGTTGGTCGGTTTGGACGGGGCATGGACGGTTTAGACGGTCCTTCACATGATACTATTTTGTATGGGGTAATTGATTACCCAAACCTAAGGGAATGACTACACTTTTTCTTCGTTTAATGTGATGATGGGTTCCCGATTTTGAGTCCTTGGTTTAGAGGGTTAGATTAATGCTTTGTAATGCTTTTTGACTTATGCTGATGACGTGGTGTAAATTTGAGTGAGTACGAAGGCATAGATTAAATCTATTCACAAACTGTCAAGATTCTATCATAACATCATGCCCTTCTTTATTCGTATAATTGTTGATGTTGATTGTAACCTCGAGGACCCTTGAACCCAGCCAAGTTCTTAGTCTAGTTCCTCCTTCCACTTGGAATTGGGTCGAACCAGGTTCACCAATGATCTTTGGGCCTTCGGAAAATGGCTCAAGGTGAAATCCTTGGATACGTGCACGCCTCAACTCGCCCAAAATATCTGTGACCGTACAGTTGCCAATACTGGATCGATGTTTTTGAAGTTGGCGAAAAAGGTCCTGTAGAGGGAGTATAAAAAGACCCGCTCTATACCCCCATATCACAAAGAAAGCCGATGAATCGTTCTCGAACGCCACAACATACACTCCATTAGGACGCAGCGTCAAGTTTTGGTTATCCATCCATGCTGGAACCGAACCTACGACCCGGAAATGTTTGGATATATCGATGCCATGTTGATTGAATTCAACGATACGCGATCGTATCTCATATGCATGATTATAGATGTTAGATAAAGACATCAGGGGAAGGGATGGATCCATGAACGTGTCTTCCACAATACTGATATCTGCCATGCGGCCATTATTCGAATCCAAACCCGATACCACTGATCTATACAGTTTGGTACGTTTATCAAATTGTGACAAGACGGGTGAATAGCATCGATCAGAGTGGCCAACTAATTGGCCAAGCTCGTCAGCAGAACCAACTGGTGGTTCAACAACGAAAGCACTGTTCCCTTTAACACGCCAAAACCAATGATCATTCCCAGGAACCCTTTTCAATATAATCGCGGGTCTCGATATTAAATCAGTTCCTACAATACAGTCCAAAACCACGACTCGCAAGCCATCCTCCAAAACTGATGTTGAGGGGAAATCGTAGAGATGTGTCGATAGAAGTAGTTTATTAGATATCAGTTGGATGTTATGCGTGGTCTTATTCTGGGGATTCGAATAACCCCTAAGAGGTGGATGTCGAACGCAATATGCGCCTAATCGGAACTCCCTCGGGTGTGTGGCCAGGATCGTGGTAGGGCGGAAGTCTGTAAAGCCAAAAGTACACCATGTTAATATTGACTGGTCGTCCGAACGCTTCAGAATTTCCTCTTGTAGCCGGCGAAACGCGTTCAAGCCTTCTCCGTATAACAGAGTCATATTAACCTCAAAGATACCAAGTAGACAATAGGCTATGTCTTCTACCCTAGTAGTCTCTCTCTTAGAGACCCAGTTCATCTTCTCTGCAACGCAGAAACCCCTGAGTATATCTTGGATACTCGAGAGAGTGCAGTGGCAACTGCAGCATGAGAACCTTGTGTCGCCAGAATCATGAAGACCCCAATCATCTCCGTTGTTGACGTGACCCCGAGTAAGTATTTCTATTCCAATTTTTGCCTGGTCTATAGCATGGTTAGATGGAAGCCAGACTCTTCACGAGATGAAGCAACTCGTGGGTATGTGAGTTTTCTATCACATGAAGCCTACTCACGCGATATTTCAGGGGCAAGCTGAAAGCGATCTCCCAATAGATTCCATTCTTGGTTATAGAAACGGACAGTCCTAGGGGAAATCAATTCTTGTAACGTCCAACCACGAGTTAACCAACGACTTTTAAGGAAGTCGGATTTGGCTAAGACGTCTTCGAGGAATGCGTAACAGACTGCCGAAGCTTCATACCATTGGAACATAGAGTTGATAGCCTCGGATAATTCTGCGCTGCTGGTCTTGTCTATACAACAGGTGTCGATCCAAATATAGTCATACCCATCCTGGACGGCCTGATGACAGCTACTTGCGACCTTCTTATATCCAGGCTTAGACTTCCATCTCATGTCCTGTAGATTCTGTACGTCTTGAAACAAGACTTCTCCGTTACCCCAAGTATGGGAGAGGATGGCATAAGGAGGCTTTTTTTGGCCAATAAACTCGCATAAGCAGAATGAAGTAGTGTGTAAGAGCCACATATTGATCACTAGTGGTAGTTTGTACGAGAGTCCTGTTTGACCAGGGACTTTCACTATGAATACTGTATGGACGGGAGTTTTAGATAAATATTGAAGAGAGAAGAGAGATCGGGATCGAGGTTGGGTAGTTCTGCATGATAAATACTTGATGTAAGCAAGGATGAGCATCGCTCTAACGTGTTAAGGGGCGAATGGCAAGGTGGGTGATGGGTGGGTGGTATTAGGATTCAAACCACCCCTGGGTGTGCTATAATTGGAAGCTATGTGCCGGCGAACGAGTGTATTACTACAGTGGCTTGAGGCTAGAAATGTACCTATGTAGTGACCAAGAAAGACTGTTAAGTCGAGATAAACCCCGGACTTAGATGTTCGAATATAAAACCAAAGAGTGTATACCTAGTAGCCATCAATAACCAGCAACGGTCGTTCCTTCATCGGTCGTTAAGGATCGTAATGACTACCTATTTGATCAACTTTTCCTGGGCATTGATGTACCGGTCGTACTGCACCATGAAATCTTCCTTGAATACACGAGCATTACTCACGACTAACTTGAGATGCTTCTTGGTAAGCTTTCCCTTACCTGTCTTGGATTCAGCACGAGCTAACCCTAGGGCTGTCGTAACGATATTTCGGATCTTTCGACCGTCAAATCCAAGGTTATATACATCTTCACCCAGCCATTCCATAATGCCGTCATAGTCCTCAATCAGGTTCCTGTCTTGTAAGGGTTTGAGGAAACCTTTGAATATCTGCTGCATCTGATCCGGGTTGAGGCTAGCATACTGGATGGAGATATGGATACGAGATGGAATGGCAACGTCAAATTGGGCGATTTGATTTGTCGTAAGGAACATGATTCCCTGGTAGTACTCAAGGACTCGAAGAAATACTGGGAATGTTAACGAGTTGCTAAATTTACTTATTGCGGTTAACCTTACCTGAAACGAGGGCATTTTTATCTGTTGACGAAGTATGGCCACGACCACGACTTTCAAGGAAGACATCGGCCTCATCACTACACTCACTGTCAGTAAAACAAGATAGTTTGGAAGAAAAGAGATATACAAGACTTACATAAGCAATATAGCTTTCCAAGAGGCGGCAAGAGCGAATATCTTAGATAGATTGGCTTCAACATGCCGGGCTTTGGTGCCCACATCAGCGACGCTGATAGAGAACAAAGGTTTGCGAGTAGCAACAGCAATAGTTTCTGCAGTCGAAGTTTTGCCGACGCCCGGTGGTCCTTTGCTCGTAAGTTAGCACGAATTCTATCTGCAGCCTGGTCTCAATAGATAAGATCATACCATAAAGGAGAATAACCAATCCTTTCCCTTTCCCAGGAATGATATCATTAACTTCCAAGCCCCCTTCCTCTGGATTTGCCTCTTGGCTTATCGTCGACACATGACTTTGCACAAGGCTGAAAAGCATGTTTTTGGTCTTGTTATCATCGGCAAGCTGTAGGCGAGTATTCCATGCGTCGTGTGGATCATTGGGTGGAATTTCTCGTATCGAGGTGACTTGCAATTGTGCCCATTGTTTTTCTGAAAGAATATATCCTAGAAGGCGAGGAGGACAGAGCATATATTGTTCGTCCTCCCAGACGGCGTTCGTGTAGGCCTTAGTTGTATCGAAATAAGTCCTGTACTTGGTGGCCAAACCCTCGTTCTTTTCGCAATCAGAGCACATGCAATTTTCATCACTTATGTTCGGATTCAGCACACCATTACGAACAACCTGGGGTCCATATTGGAAGTAGGACAAGTAATCGACCACAACTCTTCCCCTTACCTAAGTGCCAGTAAATTAATTTTTATTTGTGTCTTGTAGTTGAAGAGGCGATGTGACTCACATAAGAAGACTTCACAAGGTCAATTTGACCGGGCTCTTGCTTCGAAAGATGACGCCGAAGCGATAATCTCCAATCAAGTTCATACAATGAATTTGTCAATCGAGTATCGTTATCATCCTGGCAATGTGTTAGAACTGTACAGTATAAGCCTGTGGATAGTAACCAACCTCGTCGCCTTGTACTAATCCAGTGAACCCTTTCTTTCCAAAGATTGTGTCTCCCTCGTACTCGAAGAGCCGTGCTTCTTCCTTAGCTGTACAAAGTCTCCGGAATATTTTACCTCTTTCAATAAGTTTGGCCTTGATATCTCCATTCTTGTCTGGATCAAAGGGGCGATACGCCAGCGACTCTATAGGCCGATATCCCTCGAATTGCTCGAAGAGAAGTGTGAAGCTAGTTCTCTGGAACTTCACCCCGTTCCAATCATACGTCCAGCAACGAAGTTGCCATGGAAGCAACTGTGGCGGTCGATCGCCACTTTCTGGCCAAGCCCTTGTGTTGTCTTGGACAATAAACAACTGGTCTTGGCCTTGGAAAGGTTTGCCATAGACTAGAGTTCCGGGAGGAAATATAGTCCAGAGGTCGTCAAACTGAACCGTATATTCGCGGAGGTATGCCTCTTGGTTTTTGAAGTATTTGTCTAGTTTGGAATCACCTGACGATCCGCTTGAAAGAATATCCAGGAGAAGGCCTAAGTCTTCTCTAGCTTGCCTGTCTTCCGGATCATTTGGTTCCTCAGCTGATACTTTCTTGAGTATATCCCATTTGAAGATGATTGCTTCATAGGGAGAATCGATAGTAACAGATGGACCACGGAACTTGTGGTACGGGTAATCTTCAAGATGCTTCTTGAGAAGGTCCCATAGGCGTGGGTTGACTATGTCAATTTCAGAACTGTCTTCATCATCGGGGAACTTTTCATTTGTCTCCTTCTTTAATATGAAGGCAAAATTGCCAGATTCGTCTTTCTTCGGGTCCGGGGTTTCATCTTGTCGCTCAACACGCTCGCCTGTGTGAGGATCCTTAATTGCTTTGACGATCTTGACTCGGGAATGCAGGCTAGTAGCTTTCTTTACAACCAGAGTCAGGCATCTGAGCTTTCTCTTAACTAAACAAGTAAAAGCACGACTTACTTCCTCATTGTCCACTTTCGACTCCTTGCTCAAGGCATCTGAAGGCTTCTAGGCTTCAACGTTAGGGTTCGAGAAGGTATTTGTATAAGTGATATCCTCCTCACCTTGGAACCTTCCGACTCTTCACCTGTCCCTCTGGCATCGTTTTTGTCTTTACCTACAGACTCCAAAAGTGAAACATACTTCTTGTCTAGCTCTGAAAGCTGTTTCTCGAGACTGAGTACTCTAGCTTCTAGCGCCTTTGACCATATTAGTCTTGGGAAACCATTTACGTAGAACGCTGATAATTTTGACATGTCCACGAATAATAGTACTAATATTTACTGGTAATCCAGGAGATTCTTCTGAGTTCGTCATATTCAGAGACTTGGAATAGAATTCTTTCTAACTTGTCGTGGGCATTCTTGCTGAGCATGACATTGCTGAGTGCAAATATGTGACCTGTGCGTTTGGGGTCGAGAGTAATGGGCCTGAGTTGACTTTATATAGATTAGAAATCTCGCGTAGAGGTTCAACGAGTCTGACTCCGCATGTTTTAATCAAAGGTATGCCACGGCACACTTCGATAGTTGAGCCATGCTTCCTCGGCTCCGAGAGACAACAGCAATAGATCGCGGACTAATCATGTTGGCACTTTAAGAAAGAGTGACAGTGGATTACGCAAGCAATGCAGATACGCAAATTTGTTAGCAGTCTAGACACGCCGGTTCAAGCCACAAGTGCAATTTATTGTCGAAACCACGTCTGGATAGGTAGGCGGGGCCTCAGTCGCCGACGCCGGGGTAGAATATACCTCAATTTCAATCTGTAGTGTTACTGCGGCGTTGACAAAACCTGTTTTCCTATGATGATGGCGAATTATAACAACTTGATGTGATGTACGTCGTATATGTCTCATCTGTAGGTGTTCGGAAAGAGCAGGTTGACTCTGAGTTTTCGTCCCTTATATGCCTCTGTCCGTTTTTGGTAGTGAATATGCTAAGGCGTAACCGGCGGAGGAGAGGGAGGGGGATACGGGTAGTGATCTATGTTCCTCGTTCATCTATGCCCCGTCCTCCTTCTAGCCCTCAATGTTCCTCTTTGCTGATTCACACGGACCCGTTTGTTAAGATGTCTCAAAGACATAGCCCCTCAAAGGACACGAAACGGCTTGAAGCAAATGATATGTCTGTAGCATACCTAAATATGTATACTTAGAACTGACTTCAAATATAGGGCTATACTGGAGAAATCAGACCAAGAACAAAGGGGACTACGTGACTATGTCGACAGTCATGGCAGATTTTCTGAAAGAGAAAAAGGCACCTTGAATTTTGATAGCGTTGCCGAATTCAATAAGACCTGGGGCGTCACCCTCAACGCTAAGGACGAATTCGAAACAAGCCATAATGAGAATGGCATTGCGGTCGCATTACAGAGCTCTGCAGCTACAGCTTGTCTTATCTTACAGCATATCGACCCTATCTTGCAACTTGTAAAGGACTTAGGAGCGCCATACGGCGGCATGGCCATTGGAACCATTTCATTCCTCTTCACCATCGCTCGTAACCGAGCCAAGATGGAGAGTGATATTTCCGATACGCTTCTGCAAATCAGGGACAGGGTTGCCGGACTAAAGCTCTACCGGCATATTTACAATAAGGATCATGAACTCGACCACCAGTTACAATCTAAGATTGTCCACACCTATGATTGCTTTATCAACTTCTGCATTGCAGCCATTAGATACTACTGCAGAGGAAGCATGAGTGAGTTCCTATATATTGTAATTTCGATTCTCAACTAAACTGGTGTTAGGGCGGTGGGCCAAAGCTCTATGGGGTTCACCAACGTTGCAGGCTCAAGCTATCAAGGTGCAAAGGGCTCTTGTCGATATCAGGTATACCGGAGAGGAATTACTGAATAAAAATGTTGATGCTATTAAAGAGGAGCTTTCCTGTACGTTTCGTGTCCTTTTTGAGTACCTGCATATATTAACATGCTAGATAATAGCTCTAAGGCAGACGATTAAGCGTAAGTTCTGTCACTAAAGAAATTATTCTGACAGCTATACTAACAAGAACATAAGGCCTACAGGATGGACAGGAGATCGATCATCTTTTGAAAATTAAGACACTGCTAAATCTCAAAGGGTACTCTATAGAACAACACTCCGAACCGTTGCAGAAGTACCGAGGGGATCTGAACCACATTGCAGAATATCGCTGGCAAGGCCTGGAGTCTATGCGAGGGTCCCGACTTGAAAAATTTAGGAATCATCCGAAATTTCAAACATGGCGGGATTCCTCGCATTCCTGCATGCTGGTCTTGGCAGGATACAATGAGTCACCCTACTTAGATGGAGAATGTTGGTTGTCCTCCATCGCATTGGATATGATCGAGAACTTTAGAAAGTCTGAAGAAAGCGACCCATATGCTTTCTACATACTTGGACGTCAAGAACATAACCTGCTTGTGCCGGTGCTTTCTCGCATCATTCTCCAACTATTAACGTTAAACCCCCAGGTTCTGCAGAATGAAAAGCAGTACGCTGAGCTGCACGCGGAACTTGAAGAATATCAAGGAGCAGTCGAGGTCGAGAAGCAGAGCAACAATGAACAAGAATATGGTAACACGATCAACACCCTGCTTCAAAAGGTAGCACTTAGGGTCCTGAATTTGTTCGATCAGGCCGGGCCGGTATGGATCATTCTAGATCGTGTTGACCGTTGCAAGTCAGGGAAAAACGATCAGCGGAAGAAGCTAATGAAGGCATTGGTTCATTTGCTTGAGAAGGCTGTCGTCAAAGTCCGTGTTCTTGTCGTAGTCAACGGCGGGGACTGGAAAGTGGACGAAGTGAGTGACGAATTTGGGCAGATTCATCACGAGAGCGTAATTGTCCACAGAGAGGAACAGAATATTGCGAGTTGATTATTTGACTTAAGTAGCATCTACCCATACTAAGGTAGTAAAATAATGTAAGAGAAGAGATCAATGAGGGTTTGGAAACTCATTTGAGGTTTAGTCAGGACAGTAAGCACGTTAAACCATATATTGATATATCAGTAGGGACAGGTGGGGTGGGGTTTTATTCATACAAACAGTATATGCTCTAATAGGGATTTCATATGCACTTTCACTATCGATACTAATCCATGTAGTAAATTTGGAAATGACCGCAAAAAAGTTCAGGAATTCTGCCGTTTCCCACTTTTTCATATCTTCGCAAGGAACATTCCCAAGTTCGCGACCATGGCAGACGGTGGTATGCTTTTGAATTTCGACCTTGGCGGTGATGCTCCGCTTAAGAAGCAGGTGAAATTTACAGGTGGCCGCTGGAGAGATCGAGTTCACGCCCAACGAAGCGCGAAAAAGAATCGCGAGGGCCATGCGAGCTCAGCCAATTCTACCCCGCTGTCCAACGACCGACGACACTCTCATCATGATTACGACCATGATGAAAGACCTGCAAAGCGCCAGCGGACATTTGGCGACTCGAATGGTCGAATAACGTACTCCGGAAAGGACACATCCAATACAGGCCCCAGACAAGGCAATGCGCCTGCCAAAGCTGGCGGTGTTACATCTAGGCTTTTTACCTCTAACCCGACGCCGAGAACTGTTTTCGAGGATGTAGTCGAGGAAACAGAACCCGCGAAACCATCTAATGCTCCACTATCAGACGAAGCCGAAAACTTCCACGCCCTCGGGTTGTCACCGCGCATCGCCCAACATTTATCGTCTAAGCTCGAGATGAAGGCGCCGACTTCTATACAAAAGAACACTATTCCACTACTTATAAAAGATGATAGCGATGCTTTCCTGCAGGCGGAGACCGGATCCGGAAAGACTCTAGCATATCTATTACCTATTGTTCAGCGAATTATTGCCTTAAGTCATAACGAAGATGGCTCTAGCACTGGAACTCGAATACACCGCGACTCAGGCTTGTTTGCTATTATCCTTGCCCCGACGAGAGAATTATGCAAACAGATTGCTACTGTGCTAGAGAAGGTCCTACATTCTACCCCTTGGGTTGTTAGCACAACTGTTATTGGAGGAGAGAGTAAAAAGTCCGAAAAAGCTCGATTGAGGAAAGGCATTAATATATTGATCGCTACTCCCGGTCGCCTCGCCGATCATTTGGATAATACGAAAGTTTTAGACGTTGGCACCGTGAGATGGCTCATTCTCGATGAAGGGGATAGGTTAATGGAGATGGGATTCGAAGAAGAGTTGAAAAGTATCGTGGGAAAAATTCGTCAGGAGAAATTAAAAGAGAAGAATAAGGAGGGGGTAACCCTTGGCGCCTTGCCGCAACGGCGTGTCACCGTACTCTGTTCCGCCACAATGAAAATGAATGTACAAAAGTTGGGCGAGATCAGTTTGCAAGATGCTATCCATATCACGGCATCCAAGTCAGAAAACGAGGAAGATGCGGCGATTGAGACTAACGATGCTGTTTTCAGCGCGCCATCCCAACTTAAACAGTCCTATATCGTTGTGCCAGCCAAATTACGTTTGGTTACATTAATGGCACTGCTCAAATCTGCTTTTGCTCGCAAAGGCTCGGTCATGAAAGCTATCATTTTCATCTCCTGCGCCGACTCGGTTGACTTTCACTTCAATTTATTCCGCTCTACACCCTCTTCATCCGACGCCACATCTCCTACCAAGGACACCGTTGCCAACGCCGCTTACATCACATCGCCAGCAAACCCCGAGATAACCCTCCTCAAACTCCACGGCTCCCTCCAGCAACCCGTCCGCACATCCACCCTAGCCGCCTTCCACGCCTCCAAGAACCCATCCGTGCTCATCACAACCGATATCGCGTCCCGCGGCCTTGACGTCCCCGCAGTTGACCTCGTTATCGAATACGACCCCGCCTTCAGCATCGACGACCACGTCCATCGCATCGGCCGAACCGCTCGCGCGGGCCGACCAGGCAAAGCCACCCTATTCCTCCAACCAGGCTGCGAGGAGGGTTACGTCGAGCTCCTGAAATCCGCGACCCCGCTCACCCCCCAGTCGTACGACACCACGCTGCAGAAGGGTTTCGTAACCCCCATCACCCTGCCCAAACCGGACAAGACGTCCGAAGCCCCGACCCTAGCATCCGACCGGCAGACGCCGAACTCCCGCGCGGAGGCGCTGCAGCTGCACATCGAGCAGCGGCTCCTAGCCTCCGAGAAGGAAGGCGCGGGGTCCGACGAGGGATCCGGGAAAGGGAAAGGAGGCGACGCGAAGAAACTGCTCGACTCCGCGCGCCAGGCCTTCCGCTCGCATATCCGCGCGTACGCCACGCACGTCCGCGACGAGCGCGGCTTCTTCGATATCACGCAGCTGCACCTAGGCCACGCGGCCAAGAGCTTCGGGCTGCGCGAGGCGCCGGGGGGTATTGGGGGCGGGCCGTCCAGACGGACGTATAAGCCCGGCCAGGGCCAGCAGCAGAAGAGCGGTAACGGCGGCGCGCAGAATAAGGGTAGAGGTGGCGACGACAGCGATGGCGAGAATGCTGTTGACGAGAATGCGGCGAGGAGGATGAGGATGAAGATGAAGCAGGTTATGAGCGCGGCTGGGGAGTTCAACATTGGTTGAAGTGAGATATGTAAAAGGTGATGGGTGATGTCCCATAAAATGGGAGACGGGTCGTGGGATTGGTACGAAAGGGGGCATAGATAAAAAGCATGATTTTAACGAATGCGCGGAGTTGATGATGAATTTGATATGGGATTGTTGCTTGAGAGATTTGTGCTATAAGTTTGTTCATTATACATATTTACCTCTCATCGCAGAGCGATATATAATATACCTACCCATATGAGGGCAGCTGATATTTTGAAAATCAATGTGATCACGAAGCCAAGTAATAATACCTTCTGGTAAATTACTTGAAAAAAGATGAAATCTTTCGACTTGAGGTATGCTGTATTGTTAGATTTTTTCAGGTTTGGTATAGATAAATCTAACGACGAAGTCACATACTGACTTGGTAGTAAATGACTCAGACTATCAGTATCGAACATGGTCCAAATACAATATCAGATCAGGCATCACATCACAACCAGACACGTAAATATTGAGAACAACTTCCATGTATTGATTATATCATACAAGGCACCCGGAGCTACGTCAGCGCCAATCCACAAGCGCTCTCACGCGCCATATAAATGTATCGTGAGTGCATTCCCATCAATTAACCGTCCCGAACGCCTTTCTCTTTATCTTGTGGGCTAACCGTCGCCCAAACCCTTGGGGTCCTGTAGTTAGTCCCCCCTGATAGCTCTCCGCCCGTAGATAATAATAATATGGAAGTTCTTTCGCAGAATATGCAGAGTGGAGATTGGTCTATAGATCCATGCCAGCCGATGCCCCTTTTCACCGGTCCGTAACCCGTTTTACATGCAACCTGAAGAACGCCTGGCCCAAGATCAGTTATGCTGCCCTTCGCTTCAACCGACTACCCCGGCGAGAAAAAATCATATCAACCTCTTGTAACACAAGATGGGGTATCGCGATTAAAAGCAAAGAACAAAAGAGAGAGAAACATAAAAAATAGAAATAACAATATAGTCGCTATTTAAGCAACAGTTGCTTCTTCACTGCTGCCACCGCCAAGAAGTTCCAGAACCTTGTTAACAACAGCACTAGGGTAACCTCGTGAGAGCATCTCGCTTACGACCAGCTTAGCATGCTCACGGTCTTCAACAGCAAGGTAGGCACGTGTCATTGCCTCGTATGTGCTAGGCTCGCGCTTATCGCGGCCAACGCTGCTGTAGATCGAGATAGCTTTGTCAATGTTTTTCTCGCTAGCCCAGCCGTGGATGAGGGTATTAGCAATGTAAGGAGTAAGCTCAACACGTTTTTGCTTCATCAAAGACAGGATTGCCTCAGTATCGGCAACCTGGTGGTTGGCGACCATAGCCTCAAACAACGCTTGGAAGAGGCAGGCGTTGGGGCGGATGGCTGGGTCATTCATAACAGAATCAAAGATCTTCCTCGCGCCTTGCATGTCGTGGAGGACACAGCCGCGAGCGTGAATCAATGAAGCATAGTGTACCGGTTCGGGTTTCTGACCAGAGGCACGGATCATGTCTAGAACAACTTCGGCAGCAGTCATATTGACAGGTTCGAGAGTGGCGTGAGTATCGACAAGGAGCTTGTAAGTATGCGCGGTGGGTGCAATTCCCTTGGCCTGCATGCGGTCATAATAAGAGAGAACCTTGGTCTTGTCGCGTTTGGTGGTGAGGAAGAATTGCATCATGCTATTGTACGGAGCGGGACGAGCCTTGTAGTTGGGCATAGATTCCATTTCATCAAAGAGCTCTTCTGCGAACTTCTCATCGCTGACACGGCAGAGAGCATTGACAATCGTTCCATACGTCACACTGGTTGGCTTAATACCTAAGGCGCGCATCTCGGCAAAGTAGAAGAGGCAATCATCGATACGGCGGGCTTTTCCAAGTTTACCAATCAGAGCATTGTATAGGAAAGATGAAGGCTCAACACCCTCAGCCTTGGCACGATGGAAGATTTTTACTGCCTCAGAAGCCTCGTCGAAGGTCTTAGTTGACTCCTTGAGAGTTGTAATGTAGAGACCGAACGTATTTGCCGAAGGAGCAGCTCCCATTTGAAGAAGTTCGAGATGGTACTGTTCCGCCAAAACACGATCGCCGAGTGTCAAGCATGAGCCAACCATAGCGTCAAGGATAGAAGACCAGCCGTAGCGAACGATAGAGTACTGCGGGAGGAAAGGTACATCCGTGCGTGCCATAGCTAGAATATCGTGGCATAGGTCCATCTTACCCTCTCGCGCCGCAGCAGAGATCATCTTGGCGTATGTGATATATCTTGGATGACGCCCCGCGCGTCGCATGTTACGGAAACGCGTGAGTGCCTCATTGAGCCGGGGTCCCTTGCGCCCATGCGCACCCTCGAGCTCGTCCGAAATGATGGAAGAGCCCTTGAAGTCGGTGTTGTGGGCGTAAGGATCAAAATTGTCTTCATAGCTCGAGACAGTAGGGGTTGATAGATAAGGTGAGGCGGAAAAGGTCTGCTGACTGAAGCTAGTCTGAGAAGCAACTTCACGAGGATCTGCGATACCACGAGTGGCCATAAACCTAGAGATAAACTCAATTCCTTCTTCGATCTCATCCGCAAGGTGTGGTCTAGTCTCGCTCTCGATAGCTCGAATTCGCTGGAACATCAACTCAGACTCGGATAACCCTTCCGCAACCTGGCCCGATCCAATCATTGCAACAGCATACATGGCTGTGGGTTCGATGAAAGATGAGTCGACTTTGGTTTCGGGGTTACTGAGCACGTGCCAATACCGAGCAGCAGCTGGAACGTCGCCATCTCGAACACTAAGCGCCAACAAGGCCATCGCAGGAACCGCAATACCTGGGAACACCGTAGGGAGGTTGGCGAAAGCAGCAACCGCAGCATGTCGGTCTCCAAAATCAGCCGCAGCAGTAGCAATTTCCGCCAAGGAGCTCAGACGTGCGTTGTTCTCGATAGCCTGAGCCCACTGGAGCGCTTCGTGGTAAATTCCCCTGGCAGTGAAGCCCTTGACGAAACCTCCACTGATGATAGCGTCACGGATTTCAGCGGTACGTACTCCGTAGGAACTGACGATTTTCTCGTAGAATTTTTTCGCACCCTCCAGCTTGTCGTTGATTACATAAGCATTGATTACTGAGGCATAAACCTGAGAATCTAATCGGTCATTCAATGTGTAGTTACCGTTGTCATGAGCAACAGCAAGATCCTTGTACTCGTTGTAGCATTCAACAGCGCTAGCTAAATCACCCGTATTGGCGAACGCGGTGATCATAGAGGGAAAGGTAGCTGCGAACGGAACAGCACCACTTAGCTCCATGTGCTCGAATAGGTGAAGCATATCAGACACACGACCGGCTTGAGCACATGCTGAGATAAGTTGATGGTAGGTCTCTGAGGAGTAATTGGCTCGGTTTGTTAAAACAGAGGTTTCGAACAACTTGATAGCAAAATCGAGTCTGTCGTCCTCCGACAGAATGGCGTGTTCCAGCTCATTCGAAGCGAACATGAACTTCCCAGGCTCATCCATGCCGCCAAAACGGAGACGCTTGTCCTCAAGATCTTTCTTGAGGGACGACACTTCTAGACATCGAGCAGCCAATAAACCGACAAGGATGTTGTAAGTGTCGCTGTCAGGCACGATTTTCCGTCGCATCATGTCAGCATAGACATCCAAGGCCTTAGAAACCACCTCATTCTTCTCGCTGGGGATGTGAATAGCAGCGACTAGCAGAGCGTTGTACGCCGCGGCAATGGGCTTAATGTCGGCAACAAGCATTGCCTCAAAGACAGCCGGAATTTCGGCATATCGGCCATCTTCAGAAAGCTTGGAGAGGTGATCCGCATAGCTTTGAGATTGAGGATCAACCGGAGGCGTTGCAGAGCGAGCAACACTGGCAGGAGTCGCGGATCTCTCGATGACCGGAGTGAGAGCTCGGGACTGGGCACCACTGACAATAGCAGGCGTTGCCGCTCGCGGAGATTGTATGGCACTCTCCTCAAGAGCCGCTCTCAGTTCGCGAACCTCAATTTCCTTTTCGATAGCAGCATCAATGTGCGCCAACGCTGATTCCGCATCGATAGCGACGGGCAAGTCTTCAACCCCATCCTGGTCGGCTCCAAGAGCCTCGGCGACATCGACGTTCGGTGTCTTGGACTCGGGGCCATCGAGGACGGAAGAAGCATTCGGTCTCCATTCTATGGGCTTGGGGAATTGGAATTGAGTCCATTCCTTCTCGACATCGCCGGTGTCCTGCTGTTTTCTCAGAGCCTCAAAGTAGGCATCTAAGTTCCCATGGCTGCCATGCTTGTCATGGCGCAGCTCGTGCTGATTCGAGCTATGGAAAGCATTCTGGAGCTGGAGACCAGAGAGACGTCCAAGGCGCTGACTGTTACGTCGAGCAAACGACGGACGGTTCTGAGAATTTAGAACATGGGGATGAGTTGCAGCTACGACGGATTGGGCGTAGCCGTGAGTGAAAGATTTCGCAAATCCTTGACGGATGAAATTCTGGTACAAGGACGAGTAGATGGTGGGCATTTAGATGACGCCAGGAGGGGAGGGTGACTGGAAACACGACGAAAAAATATATGAGTTAGCAAATACTCGACTAGCTATGTGAGATTGAATATATAGGGGTAAACGTTTGGTATTTCTCGTTTGTTTGCGCGTGAGTCAAATATATCGAGGTCGCCGCTGGAGTACAAAATTTGATCGGATCGCCTTGAGCGAGTGGGACGCGGAAAAAAAAAACCCAAAAAAACCAAGGACCCAATTCAATGACGACTTACATAGAGAAAAGATATAATTGGTCGTTGCAGGTTCATTTGACAGCACCGCAGCCGTCAAACAAACGCGCTATTGCAATAATTGAAAAAAATAGTTACGGCGCTGGGTGTAGAAACCTCAATAGACACGAGGAAGAGAAAGAAGAAAGAATCTCATCAAGAGGAAAAGGTTGGTGTGAATGGGATTTTGGCGGATGATATTGGATTTTGGGGGTGGAATAGTAAAAATTGATGGATCGTATTTTTTGGTACTGTGGTATTTTTCTCTCAAGTCTGCCATAATAGGACCCTAGCAGCTGCCCGGTTGGAGAAAGAAGCAGGGAAGGTTCCACTCCAAACAGGGTGTGGTGCGTGCATTAGCCCTATGCTAATGTCCCCGGCTCCTTCTTTTCCAGTTGGCCATTGGGGTTACATTTCCATGAATTTCCAATCAAATCAGTGGATCCGAGATGTCTGTTAGTGTCGCTATTGCAGCTATCCATATGGATGTAGATGCACTAATACAATGGATGGGCTCGAAGGTTACTAGAACTGTACCGATAGCACTCACCTCGCGTAGCGTACGGAGCTAGAACTATGAGGTAGTCGCTGCCAGCTACAGCGTTATTTGCCATCTTGCTATTCGCCATACGCCATCCGTGGATCGCGTCTAAACTCTGTGACTCAGGCAACCAAACAGCCAAATTACTAAAAGTCACAAACGACGTAACCCAAGGCAGGCTACAGCCTTGACAACGCAACTTTATTAAAGTTGTCGTTGTCGTCATTAGACCAGAGGCAAAGGACAAAGAACCTCGGGAATAGCACCAATTCCAATTTCTATGTACCATACACAGTAGCAGAGTAGTAAGTCTATGAAAAGCCCTCGTCTCCGTTTCAGCATTCTGACCCAATATAAATACATGTAACAGACTTAGATGAGAGCTACTGGGCGATTCTTCACCGCAAAAAAACAGTAGGTGCGCTAACATTAGTTCCAGAGTCATCACTTGCATTCATCATTTTGTGGAATATCTGTATGTGTTCCCCCGCCCCCTCCAGAGGCCAGATCGTCACTAGGTACATGCATTTTTAAAAAAGGCTCCCATGACGAAATCATATTATTGCCTGGAAGCCTCTGTATGGTAGCCTGGAAGTTATGGATTCCTAGATGATGACAATTACCTACTAAAGGTTTCCATGGATGCTTGCAAAGCCACAAGCTACTACAGATTATTTACTGGTTTCTGGTTTATTTTCTGGCTTACGAGCTGAGAATAGCACGGACGAGTAAAAGTACCTAGCAAAGCGGCGCGGCAGCTTCGGAATCAACATGAACTTGGGAAAGTTTTTCGTCAAGCTAAGAGAACAAACCGGAAGGATTAGGACGCGTGTAGGGGCACCGGGTCTAGGGGAACAATCCTGATTCGTCCGAGCCTGGACGACATACCCAATGAGGAAACGCCCTTACCCTAGGCCGTGGGTGAAGCCGGAACATCCATCCCAGTCTATCGGGATTCGTCGACGCCCGCTCCCATTCTGCCATTCCTTCAGGTACATCATATACAGCTCTAATTAATACCTCCACGCCTATTCCACGCACAAGTGTGTAGGTAAGCATGGATGTGTTGTGGCAGCTCGAAGCCTTTCGCGGAGAAATCTCATGATGTTGGCCTGGTACCCCAGATTTTCATTCTTTAAGAAGTCAAGGGACGACGGCAATTGCAACTTGGCAGTGGCGATAGATTTGAACCCTTAAAATCTATATACCTAGTAGACAAGCTCGGTTTGTCACTAGAAGCCTTTTGACCGTTAGACGATCCTAGCATCGTGATATCGGCAATCTACCACATTCAAATTCATGCTACATTACCGAGTTAAACCAATGAGAGAGCATGTAAAAGGGAAAGTTGAAAAAGAAAGGAAATACCCCGCTAAGGGCCCTCAAAAGCCATCCTCGGTCCTCGATCGCTACATCAAATTTTCATAGGTGCATGTTCGGGACCCTCTTAGAAATTTCGCACGCCGAGCTGCGAGGTTTCTGGACAAGCACGCGACGCAGCTATGAATTAAGGTAGCCCACTAACAATTTAGACAAATAACATCCATTCAGCCGCCTGGTCGCCTCAAACCCTAAGTGGGTAAGAGGGGAAAGGGTAAGGGGGGAGAAGGGGGTAGCATAATAGAGGCTCACGGGATCAACTTCAGCTTCCTGCCACGAAAATGCCCCGCGACGTCTCACTACGTCAACCATGCACCGCCTCGTGTCCGCGGGAATTGCTAGGTTGCTCATGTCCGAGTCCGCCCCTAACCCCGTACCCCGACGGTCTGGCTATTGCTCCGTTCTCCCGCTTATGTAAATTACCAATTTAGCAGGCCGGGTTACCGTTATCAGATGCGTGCCTGATCAAGTAATAAAACTATTCATGGATTCCCCTAGACCTTCCCGACCTAGCTCGGTCGTTCAATACGAAGATACGTAAGTGGTGACCGTTACCTACTACGATTGCTGAATTCGAGATCTGCCGAAAGTTTCCTTGTTTATCGAAGTCACTTGCACAATAGTGTAAGCAGTTTGCATGACTCACACGCGGAGCGCTGCTGCACTGTAACGAAGGTGGGATGGTTTGGTTTTCGATATTATATCCGCCTTCCCTTAGGGCACTTTTTACCTATCAGTACCTAGAAACATGCTGTAAACCGTCGATCTCATACATTGCTGAAGCATCTACCTATGCATGTGCTACGAGGCTTAATTACACTAACGCTACCTTGGCAACCTTTTTCCAGTAATTCACTGGTTTTACCATTGGAGGTTTTTGAGAAGATACTTATCAAAGTCTTTATTTTTTTTTTAAAAAAAAAAAGAAAAAATAAACAAAGCTACTGCAATTTTACAATCGAGAAAATAGCCGTAAGTGGAAATGTTATGCTCTGTCGCAGTCATTCTAAATCTAGACGTCCACAATAGTGATCACACCTTTAAATTTCCCCGTATTAGGTAATCAACTACTTGAGATTTACTGAAATTGTCTTTACTTCTTCGAAAAGAAAGACATAATATTTCCTTGGCCCTTCGCTGTCGCCTTCTTAGACTTCGTAGCAGGTTCCGACTTGGTTGGCTGAGTTTTTGGTTTAGCCGGAGGAGCCTTCTCTTCCTCCGAAAATGATTCCCAGCCCTGTTCTTGTATTGTCACGAGATAGCCTTTATCGTCCATGACTTGCTTCTTCTTTGTAACCCGTCGTCTTCCCCTTCGCCGGCCGTCACCCGTACTTGACACTATCTCCGACGGTTCTTCGGCCTTAGGTTCCGGCTCCGGTTCAGGCTCCGGTGGTTCCTCTTCCATAGGTTCATCAACTGGACTTTCCGGCTTCTCAGATTCCTCTTCATCGCTCTCTTCCATCATACGACGGAGCTCGGCCTGGCGATTAATTCTCGATTGCCTAGCGCTACTTGACTCTTCCTTGGCACTTGGCATTGGCTCTGTATCGTCTTCTCCATCGTCGGACAGAGCCATTTTCTGATCTTCCTCAGCAGCGGCAGGTTTTGCTGTGGGCTTCTTGGGTCTGGAGGCTGCCTTGGCAAACATCTGGCCAATGCCTCCTGAAGAGCCTTGACGCTTTAATGAAGCAGTTGTCGACTTCTTAGCGGTTGCAGCTGCCGGTCCTTTGGCACTGGCTGGAGGTGCTGCTTTCGAATCCTCTTTCACGACGGCAGGTTTTGATTCCTGCTTTGGCTCGGGCTTGGAGGTAGGCGCACTAGCAGTAGGTCTCGATACTGGACCACGTCGCTCCCTTTTGTGCATGTTAGGATTGGCGATAGAACCAAATTCTTTGCTCGAAGCCGGAACATCGCCCGTGGTCGACATTTCTATGACTTGTCGAGCTGTATCGGCCAACAGCTGAAGATCTTTCAATGGATGTGGTGCTAAGCTATAGACGTGAATGGACGTGACCTCATCATATCCTCCTAATACATCTACTTCCTATTAGCAAGATCCGCAAAAAAAAAAAAAAAA
>QLPL01000010.1:2950252-3004997 GCA_003314315.1 Annulohypoxylon stygium
AAAAAAAAAAAAAAAAATCGTGTTTTACTGACCTTGTAGTTGTTCCTCCTTAACTAGAGAGAGTATATAGGTGGGGACTTCGTCTGAGAAAGGAACGTGCATCTCTTCCGAATTTTGTGAATCGGTCATCTTCACATCGCCATCCCGCTCTTCTGCCTTTTCTGGCTTCTTCTTACTGCCATAGACAAGATAGGTAGCATGAAGAGTTCCTGGATGTTTGTCATTCTGCCATTTATGAAACTCATATAGCATTCTAAGAACGGTTAGTATTCATCGATGATGTAAGACAGGGAACTATGTTCATACTCTTTAGCAGTATTGACATGAACCTTCAAAGCTCGGCTTAAGAGGCGATAAGAGACCTTAACGAGGACTATGTCAATAAGATGGAAATCGGATCTTGGTACATGGTAAAACTCACAAGTTGATCCTCAGAGAGGATTTTCTGGGCGAGATATTGCTTATAGTCGTCCATATTGACGTGTCGCTGAAGGATTTTGGAGTAAGTCAATCAATTCTCAATTTGGCGAGCAAACTGAAATAGAGTCATTTATTCGATGCTCAGGGAGTTCAAGGAAATATCTACTAGGTATGGATGGATCTATTGTCAGTTGCCGATTATTGATGAGTTTAAACTCAAAAAGTTGGCAGCTATTAAACCCCGTGCTAGATAGTCGCGTCAAGAAGGAACAAACGCGTTAAGTGGTGGGGCTAGTGGTCGGGGTGGCAGGCTTACAGGGGTGCCTTACAGGGCAACAACCAGTAACAGGGGTTCAATTTTTTAATAGTCGGCGCGTGTCAAAAAGGGAATCGCGACTCAATGATCTCATTAGACATCCATTCAACTTTTTACCTCGCCGTTGACTCGACCATCCTTGTCTCGGACACAAGCTCTTTCATGAAATACCAATTGCTATAGTCGCTAAAGAATTAATTCATATTAAGAACCCTTAAGAAAGGCGCTCAGCGAAGTACATACATGCCTAGGTCCTAGGTACTAAACTGATATCCTCATAAAGCCTCCTTTTTCGAGCCCAATGAATGACAATATCCTCGAACCCTTCGACGATGTCTCCGACTCAACCGACTGGCTGTCAACACCCATCTCCGGCCTCTCTGCTGTAGAAGCCGCATTACGATGTCAAGTCTGCAAGGACTTCTACAAGACACCCATGCTTACTTCTTGCAATCATACCTTCTGCTCCATTTGTATTCGTCGCGCACTTTCGAACGACGGGAAATGTCCGCTATGTCGTACGACCGAGCAGGAAATGAAACTACGTAGCAATTGGTCTATGGAGGAGGTTGTAACAACATTCACGAAGGCCCGTCCTGACGTTCTGCTCTTCGCGAGGCAGTCGCAAGAAGCAGCGGCCGAACCAATAAAGAGAAAGCTAGAAGAGACGGAAGATTTCGAATCAAGCAGCCAACCATCGGGTAAAAGGTTACGATCTTCTGCAAGATTAAGCAAATCGAGGAGTATGGAGGCAACATCTGAGATGGCGCGCTTAGAAGCCGACATACCAGATCAAGATCAATCCAATTTTGAGCCCGATGATGGGCTCGTTGCGTGTCCTATTTGTTGGCAGCGGATGAAAGAAGCTCAGGTTAACAGACACCTCGATACGTCCTGTCCGGGCGAACCTCAACCGCAGAAAACCCCTTCAAGACAGCCCTCCCGTTCTAACAGCATACCTGCTGTATTTAATTCATCTCCTAAAAAGCTACAACGCAAAAACCTGGAGCGTTTACCTGCAGTAAACTACTCGATCCTCAAGGAACCGCAATTAAGGAAAAAATTATCAGATTTAGGGATATCGACAACAGGAAATCGACAGATGTTAGAGAAGAGACATAAGGAGTGGATGACAATATGGAACGCAAATTGCGACTCGCAATACCCGAGACAAAAACGAGAATTGCTACACGATTTAGATACGTGGGAGCGTACAGTGGGCTCCAGAGCACCGATATCATCAAGGTCTATTAACATCGGGACACAAATCAAAGACAAAGATTTCGACGGTGCTGCGTGGGCGGCCAAGCACGATAATTCGTTTAAAGACCTAATAGCTAATGCGCGACGAAATAAGGCATTTGCAGTGCAAAAAGCTAGCAAAGATGAAAATAGTATTACAGGGGAGATACAGCACACCACCGATGCTGAAGAAGGGCGAGAGGAAATCGGAGAAGATAATCCTACAGCGGAGTCAAATATAGAGACGCCAACATCATTACAACACTGGGAAGAACAGCAAGCCCCAACAACCCCCATAATACCAACGGGGGTAATCGATTTAACAGACGCGACTTCTCCAGACGAGGCCAACAGGACGGTAGATCTAGATACTTCAACAACCAACACGACAGTGATATCATAAAATAGATTACATCTTGCTTGCTCCAATAAAACAATCTAGCATTAGATTTGTCTCTAATAGATTTACTCTGCCCTTTGCGCTGTCTTTTGCGCCCCATTACCGTTCTGTATGTGCATGTCGTCTATTTCATTAGCAGTAGCAGTGACGGGCGTGATAGGCCTCGTCTCCTTCTCCGTCACCTGGCCAGGCAGGGGCAAAGGCCCCAACTTCTCCAGCTCGGCGAGCTTGCGTCTCGTTTCCTCGGCTTCCTTTTCTTCCCGAGCCTCCCGTTTGACCCTCTCCGCCTCCTCGTCCTTCTTCTTCTCGTCCGCCAGCATAGCCTCGAGCTCACCGTCTACCTCGGCCTCGTCAATGGTGGCGCCAGGTCCTGCTTCGGCGATTATGTTGCCTACTTCGTCCACTTCGCCCATCTGCTCCCTTAGATTATCTAGTACCTCGTCGACCTTGTCTGCGCCGCCCACTTGGGCATTCAAGTTGCGAAGTGCGACTGTGCTCGACTGCATGACCTTCACAAGCTGGACATTGTCAGCTGCTTGCTCGATCTTAGAAGCGACGTCTTCTAATTGGCTTAGAGTAGCGTGACGCCGCGACAGGTTCGCCTCGGCCTGCTTTCTTGATTTTAGGGCCGCCAGCGCGGCAATCTTATTCTTTCTGCGTACGGCATCTTGGGCTGCGACGTTTAACTCATCGATACGATGATTTAATAGCTCGGTCTGCCGTGTCAAATCCTCCATTAACTCCTTTAGGGATGCGATCGCCGAGTCCTCCTCTGTGACGACCGCATCCTCGGTACTATTCCGGATCTTGATCGTATTCCCATCTGTGGCCAGTATATTTTTGTCCCGTGATAGAAACTTCACCAATACCTCGAAGTCTGTCTCGGATAGTTGTTGGTTCTTTTCGAGTAGACCTTCAGCAAACGTTCGTCGGAAGTGAGTCTTCGAAAAGCTTCGTTCGAATGGAGACGTGCGACCGACAATCGCCTCATTAAATGCCTTGGCAACCACCTCTAGATTTTGCAAGACAACGAACTGACCTTTGGGTAGACTGTCGCCCGGACCACCTATCCCTACCTGCTTTAGACCCCAGGACATAACAGACCACGGTATGGTACCCCATGATCGATAGTATATGCTCTCCTTCGCCTTCAGGAACTGCTGCAGTGACATCATCTCCCCGTTCGCTATAGCCTCCTGCAGAACAGTGCCCAATGCTAGAGGCCGCCCGAATTGCTTACTTTCGAGGGATCGTAGGAGTGAATCGCTGTCTAGGTCGAGGATTAGGTGATTTCGGGTAGTTGATTTAGATGGCGTGTAGCCGGCGAGTGCGGCAGAAGAGAGCCCCCGTTTCCATGCTGCGACGTTGGCAACGAAACCATCCGGGTTTAAAGTGCGTTGGGAGCGGAAGTCTGAGTAGAGAGCTGGAAGCCGAGCTCTGTTGATAGATTGATTGCGTCAGAGCTGATACGTCTTGGATATCGCTATATCAACAAATCAAAACAAAGGGTGGGCTTTTACCTTCTGAAGCTCTGGTCATGTTGGACTAGATAATTAAGAAGATCACTCATATTGAGGAGGGGTTAGATCAGATCAGATAGAAGACGGTATGTCACTTTCATGAATAAGTTGTGCCACCAGGCTTTCTTTGGGGTCTGCCCAGATGATCGCTTGCTTGAGAACAACGAAGAGGGAGACAAGCTTGCATAATAAGTATTCCGTCAATTCTTCAAATGTCGGTGAGTCCTAGCGCACAGATGGTAGTAAGGGTCTACATCTAGGCAGCAGGGTTGGTGTTGAACCTTAGAATTCGACGTTAATTGTTAAGAGTTTGTAAGTTCAAGGCTTGAAGTTGGATCGTGTTTTTAAGTGCCAGTCTGCCAGTTGACCACTGCGGTTGACCTATCTAATGCTTATCAGCGCGCCGAGGTCGACCCCGACGTCACTAAAGTCACTGATAAGCCTTGTGGGGACTAGCCCTAGCCCAGAGATTCTAAAGTCCAAGTCTTTGGGGTTAACAAGGGCGGAAAGTACCCCCTAAGCCCCTAACTTCAAGCCCTACAACTTACGGTTACCAGCCTGCGTAAGCGCATCCATGGATCCAATGTTCAACTAAACGTTTCGCGTCAACGACAACTTTGGAATATTCGTCTTCTTTTCAACACACAGTACACCATATCTTAAGCAACTCATATACGATGCCAGTAGTTTCATTCTAGGAGAATTTCAAAGATAAAAGAAGCTTGTTTCATTATTTCCATGTTTAGAATCAAACACTAGGTAAATATTAACACATTAGATACCTGTCCTCCCCCTTATTCCTTAGCCAGACTTAATAAAACACACACACATACATACATATACATATATATATCAGTTTTATCCCAATTCTTTTTATATAGTATGATTTCATAGTCGATTTACCAATTTCAAGCCCACCTAGCCAACTTCCAATCTCCTTCTAACTCTGCAATAGGAGAACCATGGATCTCCACGGGGCGGCATCGTCCGCCTAATTCGCGTGTTGGCAGAGGTGCTTCCAACTCACTGCCCGCTGGAAACCCATCCGCCTCAGATATGGATGAGATGTCTGGTTTTCTTACCACTTCTTCAGCGGATAGACGATTCAAAACTTTTGGATCTTCTTTCCTTCGTATCCGTCGCCTCCATATTACCAATATAACCATGCCAACAACAAAGAGGACGCCCAACACTGCGCCGCTACTAATGCCAATTATCTCGCCCACCGATAGAGATTTACTATCATTTGAGTTTGACGGTGTTACCGTCGGCAATGACAATGATGTCGTGCTAGACGTGGCTGATGGGAGGACGGACGGGAGGACGGACGATGTTGTCGCAATAGAAAGCGGCACCCCTAACTACGAGGTAAGTACCTACTGTCATAAAAGCCTTTGGAAACTTGAAGACCTACCATGACCACAGTAGTATCTTTGAAAGCAACTAAGGTTGTTGCTGCTGTTATAGACATATGTTGAAGGCATCTGATAGCATGTGTAGTTGACGTATTCGTCGTACGCAGTCCCTGCTATTTCTCCATCCTTGACTTCCGGCCCCAGGGTAGCAGTGAACTCGGTGTGCGCGTTTTCAAAATATGTCCGCAAGTATGAATTTGTCCAGGAATGAACTCGGTCGTCTGTAAGGACTGGCGCGGTGTCGTTAGGCTCATTTTGAGTGAACTGATAGTACGCAGCTTCGGATACCTGCTGGGCGCCTTCACCACAGTCTGCCAAGATTACATCTGCTCATACAGATTAGCAGTGCTCTCGAGATTTGAAGGCATCTGCGAGAGCTTATAGGAGCCCGTATTACGCCCTAGATGAAGCCATGAAATAAATCTTACGCTCAAATGGATAACCTGCTAGTCGGATAGTAATGGTTTCTTTAGCAAAAAGAGAGAAAGGGGTGAAACCAATTGTAATAATAATATATGACATAAACACGTAATGTTGATTAGGCATCGTATTACATTTGTCATCGCGTCCCTGGATACCTTTTATCTTATAAGGTTGCAAAGAATGACAGAGGGTTCCCATTCACTACATATCTTACCTTAGAGGATAAAAGAGAGTATCCGTACATCAAACCATAGTAAAAAGTCGACGAAGGAGCGGTGCTTACCTTCTTTTCAGCTGTGATTGCCAAGAGGTAGCAATGTATCGTATCTTTGAAGCTTCAGAGTATTTGAGGATTGATACCTCGCCGCACTTGTAGGTAGTATATCCCATTAACCTGTAACAAATATGCATGTAGGTACACAATGAGTTGAATTCTTTCTGGTTTAGACTTGTTCTTCGCGCCTCATTGATGCTGCTAGATGATACCTTGAATCGCCCCCACCACTACACCTATTCTATATTTGGTCCTTAAGGTAGCATTCATCTAGGCACCAAGGCATGTGTAGGATCTCTACAACTCGAAAAATGATCAGATGTGATCCTATATAACTATCGGGGGTTTCCTAGAATCGTTGAACGGGCTTTTAAACTGGAAGCTCCCCAGGCTCACAAGATAGTATACCCTGGAGGTCCCCACGAATCTGGATGATTGACCCTTTAGAAATGATATAGCCCTCTATTTACAGGTTGCAGCTATATTCTCTTACACAACTCTACACGTCCAATTAAATCAGTTGAAGTATTGTAAATGATGATGGAATATCCTTCATAGTTTCATTCACCACCTAATCACCGACATGGTATTCAGTTCATGAAAATCATAGCAATATACCACTAGATAGGCGAATGCCTACCCCTGACTAGCTGAAAATCCCCTGATTTTGAGTAGGAAGAAAATCAAAGAACCTTTTCATTGAGAATTGTTTAGTGTGATGAGCCATTCAGCCCTGTTACTTTATCCCGTCTCTTGGGATCCCAATACTTAGAGGTGATACTCCGCACTTTTGAGATTTCTAGTACATCGTCGATTTAGGAGTTACTCGGTGATAGCAACTCTAAGCCCGGCGCCTTAAATTCGATTTATCTGGGGAATCACGCCATTGGGTGACATGCCACCACTTGTATTGGTTCCGACGTTATCAAGCGCCATCGAGTGTAGACAGATGGCGTCAGCAAATACTTCTGTCTACACATTCCTATTCGCGGGCTCATTAGCTTCTGAGAGGTTTGAAAAAAGAGCTCTGAACGAATTGGTTACAACCATACCCGTCGTTGTACTGAGAGTGGGGATCTTGTTACTTTGGCGTTGACCTAAACTTCTAGATCCCCCTACATCTGATTACTTACAGTGACAAGAAGTAAAAACTAAGGTAGCTATCCTTCAGACGACCGCATTATGATGGTCGGGTTTTGATAGATTATTGGCCACTCAGGCCGTATGGATCATGAACCGTTCTTCCTTATGAGCGCTCATGATCTCCTAATTAGGAAACAGCAATGTGAACTCTAGACTCATTCAAGGAAGGTATTCTGTGATACTGAGGCTAACTATTGACTCAGCTTAGAAGTCGTGCTATGATGTTTTGAGGCTCAATAGCCGTTTAAACATAGTAGCTATATGCACATAACGGCCGTAGCTTGCCCTAACACCGTACCTAAACCTACTCAAGTATCATAGTTAGGGGTAAAAGAATGAACTACACCATACAAAACATTATAAATGCAATGTGAATTCCCTTCTCGCAGCTCGTCTATGCAGTTTGTCGTACCTACTCGAGAGATTAGCCACGCTGCTCCGTTTCCCTCATCGTTAGCCTATCTAGACCACAAACCATGTCTTTCACATTCACCAAGCTGAAGACCAAGTTGACTTGGCTCATCACAGGATGCTCTTCACCATCAGGATTCGGTATGACACTAACCCGGATAGCTCTAGAAGCAGGCCACACGGTCGTCGCGACCTCGCGAAACCCCTCGCGTTCGCCCGAGCTGGTCGCCGAAGTCGAGGGTAAAGGAGGAAAGTGGCTGAAATTGGACGTGAACGATTCCAACAGCGGAGACGTCATCGAGGGGCTCGAGAAGTCCGGCGTGGAAGTCGACGTGTTGGTTAACAACGCTGGCTATTCCATCTTCTCGCCTATAGAGTCTTCGACCGAGGAAGAAATTCGCGGTCAGATGGAATGTATGTATTTCGGCCCTTTACGCCTGATCAGAGCAGTGGTGCCGCACATGCGCAAACGCCGATATGGCGTCATCGTAAACTTCAGTACGGGAGGCTCTCTCGAGGGCAGAGATACGATGGGTCCTTATGCCGGAGCTAAAGCCGGCCTCGATGGTATTGTTATCCCATCTTTGTCCTTTCAATATGATCCTCTTCTAACCTGATTGCGTGCGGTGTTAGGCATAACTAGAGTTCTGGCAAAGGAGGTGGCCCCGTATAATATCCGGGCCTTGACCGTCATCTTAGGCGGATTCAACACAGATATGGCGGTCCACACTGTCGTAGGCAAGAATCCTCTGCCAGAAGACTACAAGGGTTCTGTTTCCGATCAGATGTTCCAATTTCTCAATAATCCCAAATCTAAGCTGCCTGGTGCGAGTGCCGGCTTGGGCGACAAGGACAAAGCTATGAAGGCCGTCTACGATGTCGTTCTTGGAGAGGGTGTTGGGGTCGGGCTCGAAGCGGAGCGAATAATTCCTCTGGGCACGGATATGACAGCCCGTGTAAAAGGTGTTATGGAATCCTACGGACACGCCTTGAAGGCCTTCGAACATGTCACTAACCATGTTGCTGTTGATCAATGATTGAATTAAGGTTAGGCATACCAACACATAATATTATTGAACAGTTTAGATCTGGTAGACTTTTGTGTAGTTCCCAATTCGTAGATTGCTTAGAGTTAACTAATAACATGATATCCCCTAGACAGCGCCAAGACAGCGCATTGACGGTAGTGATCAATGTCCCGGGAACAGTCATTTCTCACATATCCCTAAACGATATGAACATCACACCCCTTCTCGAGATACCGGAGCTTGTTGTGTTACATACTTGACTGTAGGGATCTGCTATTTCTTCCGTGTAAGAATTTCTACGGAACAAACTCCAACTCCCACCCAACGTACACTTCGTGTTAACGTAGATACCTAATGTTGCTTTGAATATATCAAGGCTACGCTGGAGCTCAGGTATAAGTGGTAAACTTTTGTAGAATCTCCTTTTCAGTAGAATGACTGCCCATCTGAGTTGCCAGGTCTCCCACTAGTAAATAACGAGTGTTATGACATGGTGACTTTACATTGAGAAATAGAGCGTTCCCACCGCATGGATATTTCATGACGATATCTCAAGTCAATACAGAGTTCCTACCTACCTAGGTACCTAACTAACGGTTAAATTACTCGTGACATCCATTCAGGTGTCCTGAGATTGTCTTACATCTCCCCGAACCCTCGCTAGTAGAAACGGGTGCTCCCGGGGGCTCACCGTCAGTTATTTCACACAATCGTGGGAATAACGCGGTTCTTAGAACGCGCCTTTAAACTATTACTTGGACACAGGACTTTGGTGAGGTAATTGATACGCTTGCGTTGATGCTCTCGGCGGTAGATGATAGTTGCGCATTGGTGCCAAGAATATTGGTATCACCCGTCCATTGCAGCCATTGCTAGGTCTGATCGAGTAGCTATGGCCTTCTATTCTCTTTTAGAAAGACCACTCAAGTGGTATTAGGTGTCGAATGGGACATAATATGACTACCTTCTCCAGTACGTTCAAACCAAATGTAACCCAAGGAAAAGTCATATCAATACATCGGTGGCAAGCAAGCCGGAGGGAGCATTGTCATCCATGGATGAGGACAAGGTTTCATAAATATTGCTAAGAAACGACCCATTCTGTTCGGCGGGTTCTTCGTAAATCTGCTGCGATTTATGTACAACTGTGATAATGTTCAATACACTGCAGAATGCATATCCCCCAGATGTGTCCCCCATGCTTTTAACCCGTCCATGCCCAGACCTGCCTTCGCATAGTAACCGTCGCTGATGCCAAGCTTCCGACCCGACCCGATTTGTTCTGATCTTTTCTACAAACGGTTCTCAAGCACCGTCTATCGGCTTTGTGAAGTTTCGTACTCCACCCGGGAAGAAAATATATAATTAGGAGAAGCGGGTACCGAATAAAGGAGATAAACATCGCGTATTCTGCGTTGAGAGGTATCAACAAATATTCCAAAATTCATGCTCCAGGCCAGATTGGCGCTCCCATTCGAATCGCTAAAACACATATACAAATCTGTTGAAATATATCTTGCTCTTATCACCCCTTAAAATAAATCAGAGAAGTCCCTGAGAATTATAAGCATTTGATCGGCTAGGCGGTTCATACCAATTCTGGTACGGATGGTTTGGGAGACTGAAATCGGCGAAACTTAACGGGTTAACATGCATTGGGCGTGGTGCTGCTAACTGTTGAGGCACCGACTGTGAGGCTGTGGGCACCATTTGTTGCTGCGGAGGCGTAGTCGTCCGAATAGTTTGTATGGGCTCCATCTGTTGCTGGCGCTTTGGTAGTCCCATCGTCGTCTTATGGCCGCCATTAGCTCGGGGCAAAAACTGTGCCGCTAGTCCTTTCTGTCCCATCTTCTCCCAACCCCAAATTTTCTTTAGATTTTGTATGACACCCGCCAGCTTCCAGCCTGTCTCGCGATCGATCCTTTCTAATGTTGCAACTACCTCCTGCTGCTCTGCAAGATCGGTCAGAATCTCGGCTACGATAGCCAAGGACCGAATGGAGACGCTGGCAACACCACGGTCTTTAGTATGTGCTACGATGCCGCAAACCTGGTGAGCATGATGCTGCTGAACGCTGCGCGCCTCTTCGGAATCCTTGAGGAGAACGGGGTTGATTTGCGCAAGGAGGCACTGGGCTGTATGGTAATAAAGCCTACCGACAATAGCAGCGCGCTTTATGAGCCTTGGTAATAATTAGTCACTGACGATTAAGATAAGGGAGGGCTGAATCGACATGACATACCAAACGTTTGGGAATAGCGATTTATCGGCGCCTGTCTGCTGAGAAGGATACAAATAGCCGAACGGGTGCATGGGACGAGGGCAGGAATTGTTCCAGTTGTCGCACATATTTTTCAAGCGCTGCCATTCCGCGTATCTCGCCTGCAGTCGAACCTGTTCGTCGCGGGGACTGGGTTCTTGAAATTTGGGGATGCTGGCGCGGAAATTGGCGATCTTGGCCACGATGTAAAAAATGCGATGGACCCAAACCTCCTCGTTGCCCGTGTCCGTCTCGGTGCTAAAGTCCATATCGACCCCCCACTGATCTGGCTCCCATGCAGTCTGCCAGTTAAATGCTAAGCATGACAGAAGCTCCATGCCCACGTTCAGCCAAAAGCAGGCGGCTCCTAAACCCTCACTCCTCGCATTCCATCCGCATTCGCGAATCAGCGCACGCGCACCAGCGATATGGCTCATTCGCTGCGTCGGCTTCTCACTCATGATCTCATACACGTTCAGCACCACAGCCGTAGCCGCGCATTCTGCGGTGTTGCGTTCCGGGTTCTGCAGGCTTCGCAGAAGTTGTGTTGTTGCCGTATCGTAGTAGAAAAGGGCTTTGTCATCACCATACTGCTGCGTGAGGGTTAGATGCTTAACTCCACATGCAAGAAGCGCGTTCAGGAGCATCGGGCATTTGAGCGCATGATACGGGATTAGGCGGGAGAAGTGCTTCTCTTTATCGAGGCTGTCCATCCATACACCCACTTCGGAGACGAAAACCTGCATGAACCGTAATTCTTCTGGGGAATTGAGATATTCTTGCTCTCCAGATTTTTCACTAGAAGGTGTCATCATACCTGCATCGACATCCGCCTCCACATTACTATCCCCCGAACCTCGAAAGGTGGAAGGCGGGCCGACGCCAGTGAAGCCGGCCACAGAATTTGCTGTCGATACATCGCTACTCTGGTACCCATTGTGGGACGACGCTCTGTTTAGCTCGTTTTTAACTGCCGTAAAGGTATCTGATACCATGTTACCATATCCTGATGAATGGGCAGAGCCTAAGGGCGCCATGAAAGAAGCGTCGCTGCCCTTCCGCGACTGTAGCTGGCCGTCTCCGATAAGACCTAGATGCGCCTGGCTTCGTTCCCCGTAGTAGATCGACTGAGTCGCCGGCATCATCGCCACAGACCTACTTTCGATCCTACTCTGCGGCTCCACATTCTCAATCACAGGTGGTTGTAATCGAGGTGTAGAGTTAAGCTCAGCTTCTCGGGGCGGTGTGACAGCTTGGTACCTCCCCAAACCCCCTTGGTACTCTGACGCAATCATTCGAGACTCGTCTTGGAATTGCACTGGATTTTATGTTAACCTTTAACACAGCCTGCCGGCTTCCCGCACAAGGAGAACATACCCGCCCACTCTTCTGTTGTAGGTATGTAAGGTGGCTCTTTACAAGTCATATCGATAAAATTCAGTCGAACGCCCCGTTTACACTCCCTATTGCTCTTCCGACAATTTAGACAATCCGGCGTGCCCTCATCGCATTTGAGGTGTCTTTCTCTACAAGTCAAGCAACCTGTTCGGACCCTCCTGCTCTTGGCGGGTACGGCATCTGAAGAAGTCATATCGGCGGCCTTGCCGGATTTGGCCGAAGCACTTCTCTTCGGGATTGGTGAATCAGGACTAGAGAGTCTCCGGCGCTTGGGATTAGGGAAGCAGAATTGGTCGCTCGGAAAGCCGCTGTTGACGGTATACGGTGGTAAAGACTGCTCGGCATAGTGGTGCATCAATGGCGCAGAGGCGCCGAATGGGTAGCCCGCTACGAGAATGTTCGAGGGGACGACGTCGTAAGCCGCCAGGACTACGGTAGATAAGCCCCCGTATACACGAGGTACCTATAACTTAGGCGGGGTGGGTTGACGAGAATAATATGGTAGGCCGCGGCTCTCTTGGAACCTTGGGCTCCAAATGAAGCTGATGGCCTAGTGTTATCTTATGCAACTTATCAAACCAGCACTGTCTCTGTTGCTATAATACCGACGGCCTCGTTGATAAGGGACAATGGATTCAATGTTTACCTACTCAAAGGTCTGTCAGGCAAGTATTGTCGAGGGCGGGACACGGATGGTGGGGGAAAATGGGACTGATAGGCTCCGTCGAACGCCTCGAGATCCTTCAGTACGGTCTGTACGGTGGTTGCTGTACGTATGTGGCCACGACTGCTTACCTAGGTATTCTTCCAGACTTCCAGAGTTAAGCTCAAGCTCAGGCACAGGATCTTGGTATATTGGTATGTGTACCGAATGTCTCGGGGTTTGATCGAGACGGATGAAAACTGATTGGAAGCTCTCTATTAGGCGAAGCTGTGGTGTAGCGTTGCGAATAGTTTTGTGTCGTGCCAATTTAAAGATTGGCAATTGGAAGTCAGATATTCGTTATGAGTGCCTTTTCTTTTTCTTTTCTTTTTAAACCCTTTTCCTTATCTTTGGTACTGTTCGTCTCTTTTCTGGTTTCCGAATGGTCTAGATCGAATTAGCTTCGACACCTGAGTGTGTAGTCGTAGTTGTGTGTGGTTAGGCGAATAGAGGAAAAGGAAAGTTGAGACAAAGTATATATCTCATGCTTATATTAACAGATACATATCTGGTTAACTTAATGTTAAGGTTTATAGAAGGATGTTAAAGTAGAGAGGCAGTCAAAAGACAGGAAGGCATGGAAGATAGGACGCTGCCTCAGTGTCCTCCAGGGCTAATGTCGCTTCCTGAGTAAAGTAATGGATTGGATGTATATACGTACCTACTTGTAGCAAAGTGATAAAGTTTACGTAGGAGGGGGGAGGCGCAATGATAAAAAAAAGCACAACCTTGAACCTCCACCTGAACTGTTCAAACGGCTCCCGGACCGAGTGATGTAAAGTATACCAAGTACTATGTGGGATGACCCTCTGATGATCTTCTGGTCCACGATTGCGGTTATGGTCGTTGTCGTAGTTGGGTATAGTTGATAAGAAGAAACGATGGAGTATCTCAAATCAGATACCTACTCTTGGTAGGTAGATACTAACAGTAGTAGTAATTCATATGGTCATCCGATATGGATGTAAATGTATATTTCGGTAATTTAGGTATAAACTCGTTTGTCACCTTGAAAACAGTAAAAAGGCAAAATGGCAGAAAGACAGCAAGACTGAAGGAGACTCCAACTATTTTGTTTTTCTTTTTCCTTTTGCTTTGGGACACTTTCTAGAAATAATACGGAACGTACATCTCTCGCTTTCGTACAAGATGGCTTCGGAACTGATCGGTGATCAAATCATCAGTCAACATCCATGGATAATTACAGGGGTAGCTTTTTGGCGTAAGATCCCCTTCAATACCAAAACGTTGCCCCCTGTCTCGATTTTGTCTTCTGAACCTTGTTAGTGACAGCCAAAGCTAGCGCAGATCCGACTAGGGGGTAACTGACCAACCATCTTGGTCGAAACTGACTACTTTCCACGATTCGTGCCTTTTTTAGTCTCTAATGTGTCTCCACAGCCCCAGTATCATGGTAGCATCCCGCTCTCCGTGACGAGTATCTCTTGTTAGAGATGTGCTTCGGCTTAAGTTGCTTCCAGGAGCTTAGAGGCGCGCCGAGAAGTTCTAGGGGGTCTTCCAGCGGAATTCTTACCAGGTACATACATAATAGAATCAAAACTAGAAACACCGCGCAGACAAAAACGCACGAGCGAAAGAGAAACTGCACAAAAAGAAAAAATAAATACGCGAGCGATAAGTCGTTACCCAATAGGTAAACAACAAGACCCTGCCAAGCTTCTATGCAGGTGTAAATTATACGGGGATAAAAACTGACATACCTGCAGACTTACAGCACATACGGCACACACATACATAAGTATATACCTAGGTAGGAAATAGGTACATATGTAGGTGCTGTGATGGATATGGATAAACGCCAAATTATAGGCATTGTCATTCTCAAGGACGTCAAGAGTTCTAAAAATAAATATATGAAATGATAAAATGACGGGAAACCTGGCTGGATCGTCTTCGATGCCAGCGCAAAATATCATGCTCGGTTGGAGATCTGCTTCTTTCGAATGTTATGCCGTCATGAAGAACATTAAAAAACGGCCTTCCTTCTCAAGGTTGTATGGTGGCTATGAAGCTTTGGTACTGTTTGATCGTCTCACCATTATCATCTAAACTCCGCTAACCTTCTTGGTAAGCGTATGGATACTTAGGTACTAGGTAAGTAGGTAACTAGCAGGGCTAGAAGTGTGCGCAGTAGAAAATATCCATAGGTGTCTGCGGAAAGATCAGCTATAATCGTAGGTACATAATTGGATGGATTGCGATGTCATCTCGTAGCATATGTATGTAGCATATGTGCGCGTGCATGATGTTTGTATATTATAAATGGAGAGACGTCTTCGACAAGTATGTCATAATTGTGGTACGGGACGCGAATAGGTACAGACAATTGTTTCGCCGACGTTTGAATGGGATGGTTTTTCGTTTCAACCAACATTGGCCCGCAGTGCGTTCGATCCGGATGGGTCTCGGCAGAGAAGCGAAGTCCCCTGTCATCCGGTCTGAGCAAAATGTTAGACGGATACCTAGCAGCCTAGGTACTGTCCCTAGACATGGTAATGGTTACGGTTATGGGGCTAACGCTGCCGATCAAGTTGCTTCCTCGCCGGTTTCAACGGAGACCGAGAACTCGTAAGCACTACCGACCTAGGGACCTGGGGACCTAGCTAGGTCCTAACTTACCAATCTCTTAGCCATTTAGGTAAGGATTTGGCAGTATGGATGTTTCGATATCAGCCAATCTGATAATCGTGGGCAGTCAAATGGCCTAATCCACAGCATACCCGAGAGAAGAGCCGATCTGGATTTCCAATGGCTAAGCTAAGGACATGAAGCGATGCAGATAATGTCAGATGATCCGTTAGAAACGTGAGGGCACGTAGGACACGTGCTTTAGATTGGAGGCGATCGAAGGCTCCCAGCAAGAAGGCGAGATGACTTGGCCAATGAGGGTATCACCGAGATGGAAGCGATATTAAAGAGGCCAAATTTTCGACCCGGTTCGTGAAAAGTCGGACCCGGTAAGGAGAACTTTCGACAAATGCCATGTGTTTCTTGGTGCGGGTAGCTGCTTGCATCTAACATGGTACATGGAGGATATATATGCAGGCTGTCATTGGGTATCTTGGTATCACAAGCTACCTCTATACTCTTTCGGGGACGGCGAGTCGTGATTCTACTTAATAAGTAACGTAACTTATCGAGCGGAGAAGTGTTGCGGGCGGGTCCTGTCGTCCTATTACCACTGCTGTATTGCTTCATTGGACGACACCACCCGAGGGTCCGTGGGAAGGACGAAAGGCGTCGTAGAACTCGAGATTCAGCGATTAAGCCATCAGCCTGCATGAAGCTACCTAGTACTTGACTACTTACCTACCTACTTGGGTAGGCATATGTCCTAGGTCGTCTTCAAGAATTTGAATTTGATATTTAGGTAGGTACTAGGCAAGTAATAATAACCACTCAGGTCCTCTCACCCAGCCAAGCCCAGAGCTGAAGCCGCTTTCTTATCGATATATTGAATGTCTCATAAGAATCCTCTACACTTAATATTAGCAATATCTGATTTCAATATTAGGTATGTATTTCGAATCAGATTAGACGAAGATCATCTAACTTTAGATCTTGCGTGGGTTCGGGTATGTGATTTTATATATAGATGCCACATAGGAGATGCTGGTATGCAATGGGTGCTAGGTGCAAATAGGATTAGTAACGTACCTATACCTTGAACCTCAGATGAAATCTGTTGGAGCACAAATTATCCATGGATGTGATACGGATCATCCATGCACTATTAAAATAGGGTTAAATGAACTAAAATTTAGAGTGTTGTGCTGCATTTGTACGCTATCAAATATTACCTAACCACCCCGATGAACCCCACCAATTAGCAGAGCAAAGGGCAACCTGGGAACTTTCAGGCAACTTTTGACGGAATCTTGATCTTGGAACATTCCAACGCTAAACACCATAAACATTGATGCGGCTCAGTTGAACTGCACAACCTCACTTCTCGACCCAAGCTTGTTTAATTCTCGACAATCCATATTTTATATCGAAAATAACGAAGAAAAGGCAGAACATTGAATGAACAAACTACTATTTAACAGACCTCCAGTCTCCCTAAGCGCATCTTTCGGTGGTCTCGTATACGTCGCATAAGCGATGGCGTACAAAGGAAGGAAATAAATGATATAGATATAGCCATTTCTATCTCATACATATTGCAAGGGTTCATATTCTTGATAATCGACTTCCGTCAACAAAAATAAATATGTCTCAGCATCAGCCTGCACAGCCTAAGTCGGTCCTTCGAGGTCATCGTGCTCAGGTGCATGTCACCGCATTCATTAGGGGCAACGAGAGACTGGCATCTGGCGATGCTGATGGCTTCGTAGTACTCTGGGACTTGACCATCATGCGTCCTAGAGCTGTCTGGCAAGCTCACACAAATGCCATACTCGGAATCTCCGACTGGGGAGACGACAAAATAATTACGTAGGTTTAGTCTCATTTCACAGCATTTACTCCACTTTGCTTTGATTTCAACTTTACTTTTTTTGATTGGCTGTCAGGTGGCTGAGAAGAACATCTCAGACATGGTAGAGACAATAGACTAGTTGTATGGAAACTAGGTCGTCAAGATGAGACCACCATGAGTACCGCTCTTCCACTCGACGAGTCCGCACCTGAACGATCCCAGCCATGGATCTTATACATACTTGAAGTAAATGCTTTAAATTTTTGTTCCTTTGCGTGTTGCCCCCCGACAGCGCATACTACCCAGGATGGCCTCCTTGTTGCGGTTCCCAACACGTTGGAGTCCGAAGCTGTAAGTACCAAGCTTATCCTAGGAGGTAATATATATCTCACACAATTATGTAGGTTGATATTTTCCAACTTCCTAGTCAGAACCGGCAACATACTGCTAAGCTGGGAAGCAATACGGAGAACAAGGGTATGGTCATGTCGTTACGTCTGTTCTGGCACGAAGGATATCTCACCCTTATTGCTGCTTATGAATCCGGACTCTCAGTCCTAGCGCAACTCAGAGAAGGTGAAACGTGGGTCACCTTATATAGAACACAAGTGCATACTCAGCCAGTGCTCTCACTGGATATGGACCCCGATAAAAGATTCTTTTTAACTTCCGGTGCCGATGCCGTCATCGCGAAACACCCGATTCTTGCCACCGTCTCTTCGTTAAAAGAGTCACAAGGTACAAGACTAGCAAGCAGCAAGACCGCCAAGGGTCCCAGTCCGTCGTTACTCACTACTTCCCTTTCACCAAGGCCAAGTTCTACTTTGCCTCCTGGGCAAACTAGTCCATATATTGAAACACAACCGTTGAAAACTATCAACACTAAGCACTCAGGACAACAGAGCCTCCGTATCCGCTCCGACGGCAAGATTTTTGCGACAGCAGGGTGGGACTCAAAAGTGCGCGTCTACTCAACAAAGACCATGTCGGAGCTAGCGGTGTTGAAATGGCACAATGTTGGCTGTTATACAGTTGCCTTTGCCCTCCTGGCGGATGAAAAACCACTAGACCCCGTGAAATCAAGTATTCGATATAAAGAGACTAACGAGAAACCAGAAAGCGGAATGGGCACTTCGGATATCCTAGGCAATAGGGGCTTGACTCACATTACGACGTTGCCCAAACCAGGCCAACTCAGTGTTAAGGATCGGCGGATAAAGATGGCAAAAGAGGCTCATTGGCTAGCGGCTGGTAGCAAGGACGGAAAGATCAGCCTATGGGATATTTATTAAGATGCTAGACCTGGGCCTTCTCCGAGTGGCTTGATATTCGTCTAAGGCATGGGCTGTCTATCGCTTTCAACGGCGCACATATCTCTCCCTAGTACACAATGTAGATAAGGGATGCAGTCGCTCCTTGGAGCTACGAGCGATGAGGCTGAGTGAGTAAGAACGTGAACTACTTCTATTTTTTTACGAAGTTGGAATTCTATGAGTAACAATGCTGATATGCTCTAGGTTCTGTTTGTCTACATTCCGGTAGCCATAGTCGTGCTCTAAGCAGCCTGCGTAACAATTCCGGTGTCAGTATTCTCCTGCATAGACTCATCCAATTCCGCCTCGGCAGGTGGAATTACTATTCCATATTTGCCATATGGGAAGTCCTTCAGATCAAGGAAGTAATCGGCCCACCCGTCACCAATCTCTCCCAATTGATGCACATCGATTTGGCCTGCTTCACCCATACGTCCTGCCAGAATCTCCGGTTCTCGGCCTTCGTATTCTTTCTTTAACATTGGGTGAGGGCACCAGACAACTCTCATACCCGCACGTCGACCAGCTTCAACGCCCGGGACACTGTCTTCAAAAACCAAGCACTCCTCGGGGGTGATGGGCTCCTCGCCCTCCTCAAGGCTGTCGTTTATCGTCTTCAGCGCCAATAGATAGATATCTGGGAGCGGTTTGCCACGACCCGGCTGAATGCGCTTGTCATCACCCAAGACTCTTCTATGAGACTCAAACACAGAGAACAATTCAGTCCACTTCGAAGTCTTGACGGCGAAGTTGGCCGAGGTGCTACTTGTCGCCAGAGCAATATGGACTCTTTGTGCCTTGTGGCCAGCGCTGCCGCCCTTTTCCCCGTTCCTGACGCCGCTCTGGTCTTTAATGTCCCACCATCTCGTCCTCCCCAAATCACCTAGCAACTTTTCGACGCCTGGCAATGGCTTAGCCGTAGGGAAATGTTTCTGCTGCAGGGCGGTCAACTCGGCAAGGTAGTCGGAATCCGAGACAGGCAGCTTTGCCCATTCATGAAATAGAGCGTTCGCTTCAGGACCAGGCCGTCCCTGCAACCTCGCTTTAATGGACCAGGGAAGCGAGGTTTTCCCATACTTTTCAAGGATAAGATTGATACATAGGGTATAAAGGTCTTCGGTATCGAGAAGGAGACCGTCCATGTCAAACAGACAGGCTCTTATGGGTGGGAAGCTAACGAAAGTCGAACGTTAGCTTTTGGACTATGACTATTCGTGAACGGGAAACTTGCTCCGTGAGAGGAGCCATTGCGTGCAATTTTGTCACTACAGCAATATGGCAATTATGAATTGTATATGAGACCAAACCGCCTTTTTGGAAGATTTTCAACGACTTATAATGTAACCACGAGTTGACTACCTATAACAGAGATTGACTGGGTAGGTAGATAGTTTGAACTGAAATTATCACAACAGTCAAGACTTAATTACCTACATAGTTCCTAGGTAGTTATCATAAGCGGGGGTCAAAGGGGCTAAGCAAAGTCGCAGTTCTCTTAACTGAATTTATGGCGGGGAATACTGCGGGGTAAACCTCCATATTTGCAACGAGCTCAGAGACCCAGAGATCTGGGTTGTAAGTGCCCAGCGCCTCTGTTAGCATCTGTGGATATTAATGGAAGCTGCTTCCTCTAGGTTGGGTCATAGGGCTGACAGATGTATGAAAGCACATCCTAATCATAAATTACCTAGTACGTGGTAATTATTTCCGTCCAACTTCCCACGTTTTAACTTCATTCACTCCTTAAAGCTTTGTTTGGTGTGTGGTGCGAAAGGATGACCGACTCGCCAAAGACAAAAGAGACGAATCCCAACCAGAGCAAATTACAAGCCGAGAACCAAGATACCGATGATGAACCCACGATACCTGTGAAATTTACCCCTGAAGAGGAATCGGTGCGTCCATCGCTATTGACTCATTTCCTCCCTAGACTTGTATTAACCGATAGACCTATTGCATAGAGTCTCCTAGGTGAATCCAACGACAAGAAATCCGAAGCGAACGCATTATTCTCTTCAGCCAAATACGAAAATGCTATCACCAAGTACGAAGAGGCCACCTCGATATGCCCACACTACTTAGACTACGAACTTGCTGTCCTGAAATCCAACATTGCTGCATGTCACCTGAAACTAGACCAATGGAAGGAAGCCATTAAATCTGCTACCGACGCTATAGACGGTCTGAATCGTTTAGAGAAGACCGAGGCTAGCCATGAGAAAGACACAGATGAGAAGAACAAGAAGGACAATAACGAAGATGATGAAGTTGAAGACGAGATCGTTAGCTCCGGAGCTCGGAAAAGCGCACCAGCAGTGAAAGAGGAAAACAATACTGAGGTTATGAAACGGAAACGACAAGAGGATATCCTTAGAATTCGAGCTAAAGCTTTGATGAGGCGAGCTAGAGCAAGAAGCGAACTAGGTGGCTGGTCAAATCTTACCGGCGCCGAGGAAGACTACAAGACTTTATCAACAATGACGAACCTTAGTAGCCCGGATCGGAAGATCGTCCAGACACAGCTGAAAATCCTGCCGCCAAGGACCAAGGCTGCGCAAGAGAAGGAGATGTCTGAGATGTGGGGGAAGTTGAAGGATGTGAGTACATGACATTTACATAACTTCTCAAAATAGTCTACTGATCGGACACGTAGCTTGGGAACGGCATATTAAAGCCTTTCGGGCTCAGCACAGATAATTTTCAGATGGTTAAGGATGAGAAGACTGGCGGCTACAGCATGAACTTCTCACAGAACAGTCCTGGCCAGTAAACTAAATCCCGGTATGCCAACCCATTCAGGTCCAATCTACGAGCCTACTTCTCATACTCTCCAAATTCAAATTTCGTGCGTGCATATCTATCTACTTTGCAGGTAGCTATGCCTCAGAATTGCTCTCATCTATCTTGACGCGCGTATTCTAGGAAACACTATTGTGTCTCGGAATAGTAATAGTAATCATGTTTCAGTACAATGCATTAACCCCCTTTTTACAGTTCGCATGATAAGCGATTCTTTTGTCTTTTTTTTCTATATGATGTAATTCTAGCAGTGGAAGAAATGCCAAAGAAAGAAGAAACATCCACCTTATCTTTAAATGGTATATTCTGATTATAAGATAAATTTTATGTGTCATCTCTATTTTTATCTAGGTCTTCGGAGGAAGCCTAGTTGGCTCGGCTCATAGATAGGAAAGTTGACTGAACAACTATGCCGTGTCGATCCGGACTCCCGATCCTGCATGAGCCTACTAGGTAGGTGTCTCCTAGTCTCTTATCACACAGGTCCACTATACCTATATGTATATACACATTGATGTAGCACAGGATCGCTATCTATTTTTTGTACTTCTAAGTTCACTCCACGCTTCCGAAGTTGTTATCACCACGCGGAGTAACCATGCTGATAACTCGACAGATAAATCTGCTTCGTACTACCTACAGGGGTATCGACCGGTGTGTAGGAATTCATTGTTATACTATATAGCCTGTTACTGAATCTCCTAGATACCTAGCTGAAATGTGAGTTTATGCTCATCGTCCTGTCTCAACTCCCTCAACTTTGCTTCAGGCATATATACTCAACTGTCTACCATATTTAAGGCTTTACAATTAGAACTGTACAACTAGATGGCTCCCGCCACCGTAACAATTGCCGGTGGGGCGACGTGGCAAGACGTCGCAGCCGACCGGCAACGGTATAGGGACGCCACAATTGCGGAAGTTGACCCGCCGGTACCGGAATTAAGCCTGGAAAACATACCTCTTAACACTACGGGTATCCCAAAGAGCGTATTGACAGAGGAGGAGATCAAGATAACGAGCACAAATGTCGAAGAACTCGTTAAAAAGATCGTTTCGGGGGAATGGACCTCGACGGTAGTTGCCAAAGCGTTCTTGCGCCGGGCTGGCCTCGCTCAAAAGTTGTCCAACTGCATCACAGAGTTGCTTTCCAAGAAAGCTCTAGAGAGAGCGGCAGAACTCGATCAATATCTAGTTACTAACAAAAGACCCATCGGCCCCCTTCACGGGGTTCCTATCAGTGTCAAGGAGCATATGGGCTTCAAGGGTGGAGATGCGAACGCGGGCTTCGTCGGCTGGGTCGGGCAAGTGCCTGAAGAGGATTCATTAATCTTGCAATATTTATGGGATGCTGGCGCAGTATTTTACGCAAGGACTACGCAGCCACAGACGTTGATGCAGCTCGAGACGAGTAGTAACTTGTATGGGTAAGTGTTAGGTATACTTCTCAATCGGTGGCTCATCTCTATCTTAAAAAGGGTATGGTGATCCGACTAGCTAACATTTTTAAGACCCACCGTAAACCCTCATAACACAACCCTTACTCCTGGGGGGTCGTCGGGTGGTGAGGGCGCTCTTATCGGGCTCCGCGGTTCAATCCTTGGAATCGGAAGTGACATTGGCGGATCTATTAGGTCACCGGCGGCCAACAAGTATGTATTATCCAGATTCATTTTGTCCCCCTTCCAGTATAACTTCAGCTCGATTGGGAATAATCGCTCCCAAGATATACAACAAAACTAGTCAATTACCTCCCTAAGCAAGCAATTACTGACTCCTGCTGTCACAGTGGCGTGTTTGGTTTCAAGCCTACGTGCCTACGCCTACCGGGCGATGGCTGGACTGTCGCTATGCACGGAGCGGAGTCTATTATGGGGACAACGGGTCCTTTATCAACAAGTCTTGAGGGCCTAAAGCTCTTCTCCAAGGCCATCATAGACCAAAAGCCGTGGCTGAGGCAGCCGAGTCTGGCCGCCATGGACTGGAAGGACCCGGTAGAGTTCTTCCCGGACAGGAAGCTTAGAGTTGGAGTTATGTTAAGTGATAATGTCGTGAGACCGCACCCTCCTATCCTAAGGGCACTCACGGAGCTTGTTGAGAAGCTGAAAAAGAGTCCTAATATCGAAATTGTAAATTGGAATCCTTGGAAACACGATCTCGCGTGGTCCATCATAGTAGGGTTCCCCTTTGTACAGTTTTATCTCCTCTGTCTAATCTAGTTCCGTCTACGGGGATTGTACCTAACGGGAGACATAGGCTAGCCTGTACTTCGCCGACGGCGGTGCGGATGTCAAAGCCGCAGTCGAATCGTCCGGAGAACCATGGCTTCCTCTGTCGAAGTTCATCCTACTCGACAACCCCCTCGTCAAAGAGCACACCATAACTTCTCTCTGGAAGGCTGTCGAAGCGCGCGAAGAGTATCGCACGGAGTACGCGAAGCTGTGGAACGAAACGGCGAAGTCGAGTCCGGATGGGAAGCCTATCGACGTTATCCTGTGTCCGACGGGCTTCGGCGTCGCCCCTAAGCTCGAGACTAGCAGGTATTGGGGCTACACTTCCCAATGGAATCTGCTCGACTACCCGGCCATCGTGTTTCCCGTCGCAGACAAGGTCGACGCGCCGGAAAGAGAGAAGCCGTTTGAGTACCCTGAAGGTTACGAGCCCATTGGTAAGGAGGATAAGTATATTTACGATCTGTGGAAAGAGCACAGCGCCGAGGGCTACAAGGACGCGCCAATTGCCCTACAGCTTGTCGCGAGAAAGTGAGTATTCTGATTTTATTTGATCTTGCTTGGATAGTAGCCTATATTGACACTATCACTAGATATCACGACGAGCAGTTGTTTAGAGCTATGGAGATCCTGCTCGAGGAGGCAGGCTTGCCGGCTGCTGTTCCTGCGTAAAAGATGTTGTTGGGCTTAGCGTATGGTGGATAGGTACCTAGGTTGGTAGATGGGCTCAAGCGTATTATAAGGTCATGGAGGGACTGATCTATCTTTGACCTGCATAGGTAGGTTCTTATGAATAATGACCATTCCTTTCCGTGAGTGATAACGGCCTAGCTCCAAATTGATACCTTGGAACGTCTGCGTCGCATCTTTCATCTGTGATCTGTCGCTATATTTTCGTTTGTGCTCCATGAATTGATGGTAGGCTGGTTGATGTTACTATCAATATATAACACTGCCTGCAGCAGTAGAGATTGACCCTGGACTTGTTCGGCATGACGCGGTGCTTATGTAGATCTTGCAGGACATAGAGATATGCCCGACTTGGGATATTTTCTGCCTTTGGTGGCTGGTGAACGGAACAGATAATCGGTATCTCAGATATTTGTCCTTCACCAATCGGATCTTGCTTGAAAAGGTTCTGGGGACGCCCAAGTAGCCTATCACTAAATACCTAGGCATATAATAGCAGCTGAGCTAAACATAGGTGCTTCAGTAGCCTGTAGGCCAATCAATCCCCTATGCCGACCACTGTCAGCGTAAGCGCAAGTGTCCTAGAAGTGACCGCTACCCTTCATAGCATATTTCAAGGCCCGATGACATATAACTTCCAATGCCGATACTAAGCTCGTGCAAAGGTTGTGTTTGAGACGGTTTAAGAGGAGTTGCTAAAATAGGTAGGGTTGACAATCTTAGAGATTCTCTAAGTAATGTGGCTTGAATTTCTTGTTTGCGCGATCTGCTGACCGGTACTGGAACTGGTCGCCGTGTATCTCGAACGTAAATGGTTTCCGATTTTGAGCGGTCGCATTCCCTTGGACCTCTTCCCGCGGGGGAGGAACATTTATACGAAACACGGTGCCCTCTTTGGGCACGGTCTTGATTTGGTTCTTCGCTGTAATGATTTCGAAGACGAAGCGCGTGTCCTTGATAACGATGCCTCGTATACCGACGCGGCTAGGGCAGCCGCTACGGGAGACCTCAACCTCAGCGCCGTGAAAATCGGCCGCGCTCAGCTTTGCCGCGGCACCTTGGCCGCCGCTATATAATTCACCGCCCAGGACTTCGTGGACGTAACCTAACCAGAGCTGGTTCAGTGGCTCGAATACGGCGTACTTCTGACCGTCCTTAGGTATGTCGTATAACCTAAGCTTGCGCCGCTGGCGCGCGGACAAAGGCTTTGGTTTTAAAGCCTTTGCACGCTGTCGCTTTTCAGCGCGGATTCTCCGCCTTGCATCGCGCGCGTTCGAAGATGGAGGGGGGGAAGTCGGCTTTAGGAACAGAGGTCGGTGTTGAATTTTATCGGCGAAAATGCGATTCGTGCTGTCTGGACTGTGAGCGCGGGAGAGGAGTTGGTGAGTTAGAGATTGGTCATTATTGGTATTGTTGCTGTTTGAAGCCATTGGTGGCGATGTCGACGTCGCTCTTTCAAGACTGAGCGTTGCGTCCTTGTTTGACGTGACGGGAGGTAGGTATGATGAAATTTGGATGCTAAGAAAGATTTCCAGTGGGGTCTTAGGTAGCAGTGTAGAGAAACTAGTGGACCCTGTGGGGTAGCCTTATAGCGGCTTAAAGCCAATTCACATGCCTAAAAGCCTCGGCATTAAACGGCCCTAAAACGTTTAAGGTTCAAGGCCCCCTGTAGCTGACGGTAAGCTTTACTTTCATTGCAGTAGGAGGAAGCTCCATCGTCAGGTGTAGTGTTCTCTTAGAAAGAAGGACCCGTGTACAACTCATCTGGATATAATCAAATACTTTTTATCTCTTCCTATATCCTGTTTATGGAACCTTATTCACTTATTACTATTATTACGCTTGTGCACCATGCGCTTAATGTTTGTTTAGCATGCAATATTATCAATTGCTGAGAGATCCTCAGCTGTCTATAGCTTTCGCGAAGGCCATCCATTCCACTGATCCCGTAGTCACCCACGAGCCCACGACCACACGATAGTAACATGGCGCAAGACGATCCTACGCGCGACTCCGCGCCCGATTTGCAAATCTTAGGTGACCAGATTACCCTTCAGCCGAGGAGCTATGTCGAAGCTCGCCGCGATGATGGCCAGGAAGAGCCCCTAATGCACAACATGGCTCGCTTCCGCTCGGAGCCTCTACAGTACGCTGCTACCCGGTCCTCTCTCTTCCCATCTATCTACATGCATGAGTGCTGTTGTGCTATTGTAAACTGTAGGAGATCAATTGGTGTTAATATTACCCACGTAGATTTCTTCGCGAAGTTTCCTTATACGTTTCCGGCACCGGGTGGCGAGCCTACGACAAGGTCATCGGTCAGCCGATTTTCTACTCTGGTTTCTCCGAACATATTAGGAACGCCGTCGTATCCGCGCCCCTTTTGCAGACCCGAATATCCCAACTAGCCGATAAGCGACTGGAAGTTGAGGAGAAGGAAGGGTGGTTTAAAAAAGATGAAAAAGATTTCATTACTAAAAAGGCCCAAAGACGGGCTGTCATAGAGGCAGGCATAAGGGAAGTCGCAGAGAAGATGACGAATGATATGATTTGCAAATTCGAAAGCAAAACTTTCATTAGAGGCGCATACTATTTGGTTACACAATTGCTTACAAGAGCATATCATCAAGGTGAGCGTTCAATGGCTTTTGGCTTCCGGTCTCTTGTTTGTACGACCATGCTAATCAACAGGGTAGGGATTCATGTGTCCAGCGAAGAAGTTTTGAGGCTAAGAAAGGTAGCTGAGGTGGCAGAGGCAAAGAAGCAAAGCATCATATTCTTGCCTTCTCACAGATCTCATGTTGATTACGTTTCTATGCAGTTAATTTGCTATAGATTGGGATTAGCTTTGCCGGTTGTCGTTGCAGGGGATAATCTTAACTTTCCCGTCGTTGGAAGCTTTCTACAGCATGCTGGTAAGTTTATACGAGATCTATTTCTGACAATTTGGGTCACTAAGCATTGTGCTAACTTGTCGTCCAAGGCGCAATGTGGATTAGACGGTCCTTTGGAAATGACACACTTTACACGACCCTCGTACAAGCCTACATAGATACTCTACTCCAAGGTGGATATAATTTCGAATGTTTTATCGAGGGCGGGCGTTCGAGGACGGGAAAACTGCTTCCACCAAAATTTGGAATCCTTAGTTTTATACTGGATAGTCTCTTGTCGGGTCGGGTCGAGGATGCCATCATATGCCCAGTGAGCACACAGTATGACAAAGTCATCGAGACTGAGGGCTATGTTACAGAACTCCTAGGGGTTCCCAAAAAGAAAGAGAATTTGGCCGACTTTTTGAGCGGCGGCTCTTCTGTCCTGTCTTTGCGACTGGGAAGAGTCGATGTCCGCTTTCATGAACCCTGGAGCTTGCGTAAATATATCGATGAACAGTTGACGAAACTCACCATATCCCCAGATACTCTACGATTAGATGTTAGGAGCCCAGAAAACGCTGCTCTCAAACAGAAGCTGTTAAGAACTATGGGATACAAGGTTTTATCGGACATCAACAACGTGTCCGTGGTAATGCCCACCGCTTTGATTGGGACTGTATTACTTACCCTGAGAGGCCGAGGTGTAGGTATGTCAGAACTTTTGAGGAGGATCGAATGGCTCATCGCCCGCGTAGGAGCAAAAGGAGGACGCGTCGCTCACTTTGGGAACGCTCCATTATCCGATGTCGTGGAACGAGGATTGGATGTTCTTGGGAAAGATCTTGTTGGTGTAGTCCAAGGACTAGCAGAGCCAACATATTATGCCGTAGACAGGTTTCAGCTCTCCTTTTGTAAGTTACTTTTCAACCACGCCTTTCTCCGTTGCCCGCCCGAACCAAAGCCTTATTATAATTGCCTACCATCACAAATACCTATTCTCAAACTTATTCGCTGATAACGAATATGCTGACATATTACAGATCGCAATATGACGATTCATCTATTTATCTCTGAAGCCCTTATTAGCGTCAGCATGTACACACGTGTGAAGCTAGGCGGCGGCCCAGCTCACCAGGAAATATCTTATAGCACCTTGCGAGAACAAGTATTGTTCCTTTCGTCATTATTCCGCGGGGAATTCATTTTTCCAGGAGAAGGATTAGCAGCAAATCTAGAGAAAACTTTGGTCGGATTAGAAAATGACCGTGTACTCGACCTCAAGAGGGATGAACAAGGCAGTATACTAAGCATTGGTCTTGCGAATGAAGAAAGAGCCGCTGGTAGAGAAAACTACGACTTCTACTGCTTCTTAATTTGGCCGTTCATCGAATCCACTTGGCTTGCTGCTGTTTCTCTCAGTACGTAACAATCACGGCCTCTTTTGTTGTTTTCTTTAATTTATTCCTACTCGCCTAAGAGGAAATGCTGACTCCTGCCGTTATAGTGGGGCTTACGCCTCCTCTCGAGCAAAAAGACAGCGACGCTATCTGGATTGACGTCGCGAAGGCGCAAAACACAGCGCAACTGGTAAGCAGGCTACTAAGCTATTATCCTAAAATATGAACACTAAGATTGATACTATAAATAGCTGGGTAAAACTCTTTACCATCAGGGCGATCTAAGCTATTTTGAAGCTGTGAACAAGGAAACCCTCAAGAATTCTTATCAGCGCTTCGAAGAAGAAGGGATTATTTATGTAGTCAAATCAAAGGACTCGAAAATCCCGCCCCGTCTACGCCTCGCTTCCGAGTGGATGCCATCTCGTGACCCGACAAAGTCTGGTGCATTGCAGCCATCGGGTAGACTCTGGAATTTCATCGAGCGCATTGCGTCGAGCAGACGAGAAGGCAAAAATCGAAGAGACGGCGCGACTGTCAGCACCCGAGTTCTGAGATTGGCAGATACCCTAGGAGCGAAGATGTTTGAGGAAGCAACAAGTCCGGAAAGCAAAGCTGAGGCTAAACTGAATAATGAAGAAGCGGCAAAGCTTAAGAGAGCCGTTAAGGCGGAGAGGAGAAGGAGAAGGCTTGAAGGTAGAGCCCATTTATGATCAGCACACTGCTCTATAAACAGATACGATATGCCCACGTTTGATATCGAGCTTGTCATCCAGTTTCCGGATCTCGCCCAATAAAAAGTAGGAGCGGCTCGACGAGGTTATTAGAATTTTGCTCTGTCCAGCACCGCCGTTCTCGGTCGAGTATAATTGCCAAATGTCAAGATTGACTCACCCCATTATTACCTCAAATAATCTGATTCAGTTTGATTCAAAATTATTTTTTTAAGTGCTAATCAAGCCTATTTACACCGCCTTATATTACTAATCCAACCATTACACATATTTTCGCAATATGGAAAGTCTATGTAGACATTAAAAAACACAATGCGGTGGAACGCAGATAAAGCGTCGAATTCCCATTCGCCGACAGTAGAGTTCCGTCGACGCTAATTACCTGATCGAAGGCCGAGATTTGCTTGACGGATGCAGGGGTAGATATATGAATACGGATCTTTCCCCGGTGGGTGGATACCTCAGACCTCCGGCGCCGGCGGGGATCACGATGGGGGGGAATGGGGTGGATGAGACTGGGGATGGTGCGTGATCTTGTAATGCGGGGATCCGACCGTTATAACCTAGATTTGACAGAAAGAGTTTAGGTCTTACGATGATGAACTTACCTACATCTAGTAGCTACATGTACCAAGTATGTATACGAAAAGGTCATTATAAACGAGGAGTCACACTTTTTCTTTATATACCTAGGTGCTAGGTAAGAGTCTTCACTTACTTCTTTCCTTCCTCAATATCGTCAATTCATTTGAGACAATCAAGTGCTTTCAGCCTAGGTAGCAAGCATGGCATCGTCGTCTCCCCCTTCCCCTTATCCGTACTTCGCGCCACGATATGTGATAGCATCGGTTGCTGTCTCATTAGGAGGTTTACTAAATGGATATGACACGGGGTCAATCGGCGCTATCACTCACATGCCCCAGTTCACCCAATCAATTGGCCAACTTTCGTCTACGATGCTAGGTATCACGGTCTCTATGATCATGTTGACCGGCACTCTTCCGTCCATATTCGCTGGACACTTCGCAGACAAGTTTGGGCGGACATCTGTCATTATTCCCGGCGCTCTTTTATTCGGTATAGGCGCATTGGTGCAGGGGCTCTCCCACGGTTTACCGCAATTTATCGCCGGTAGAGCAATAGCTGGATTTGGCCAGGGCGTGTTCTTAAGCAACGTCAGCGTATACATCTGCGAGATTGCGCCGCTCAAATATCGCGGGACATTGGCGGGACTACCACAGTTTATGGCCACGGCTGGAGTGTGCTTTGGATATTTCACATGCTATGGAACCCTTAATATCAAGTCGGATATGGCATGGCGTCTACCGTACATTGTTCAATGTCTCTTCTCCGCCCTTCTCTCCTGGGCTTGTCTCCTGCTCCCAGATTCCCCGAGATGGCTTATGCTGAAGGGAAGGCAAGCCGATGCACTTCGAGCTCTGGAACGGTTGGACTTCAGTATGGTTGAAGCCGAGCGAGATTTCTTGACAACGACTGAACAGACGCCTAGCCTATCGCCGTGGCAAAGCTTCGCACTTTTATTCAAGAGAGGTTATCGTGCCCGTACAATCCTCGCACTATTCATCCTAGGCATGGTCCAGTTGTCAGGCATAGATGCCATCACTTACGTGAGTCTTACCCCTTTTACCTCGCAAGACCTTATGAAATATTGACGTATCTCATCCCCTTAGTATGCGCCTATTCTTTTCGAACAAGCTGGTCTGTCATCGGACAATGCCTCTTTCTTGGCTTCAGGACTTTCGTCTATATTGATGCTCGCTATCTCCATCCCGGCTTTCTTGCTTGCTGACAAGTGGGGAAGACGCACCTCTGCCATTGCCGGCGGGCTCACCCTGGCTGGCTGTATGTTTTTAATGGGTAGTCTATACGCAGCAGGCGCAGTCCATCCCTATGGTATTGCCAGGTGGCTTGTTATAATCGCAGTCTTCGTGTTCGGTTTGACGTATTGTGCGACCTGGGGAATCGTCGGGAAGATCTACGCCAGCGAGATCCAGCCGGGGCATACGCGCGCGGCAGCCAACAACATGGCCATGGGCTTGTGCTTCGGTACTAATTTCCTAGTAGCCATCTTGACTCCGATTCTTCTAGAAGCGTCTGCTTTCGGTGCTTACTTCTTATTCGGCGGCCTAGCTCTCGGCACCGTAATCGTGCTCGCCGCGTACATGCCTGAAACTCGCGGTCGGTCCCTAGAAAATATACAGGAAGTGTTCCAGAGGCCTATGATTTCTAGTAATCTTGCCCAGCTTTTACGAACACTCGGGATTGAGACGAGACGTAGGACTCATCAATCTTCCCACGAGTTGGTGGCAGGCGAGGAGGTCGAGATGGAGTCGCATGATGAGACCGGTGCGGTTGCTGCTAGCGCTGTTTCGGTAGAGACGGTATCTAGGTCTCTGAGACTTGAAGTTTCGGTATAAACTCATGGGATCTCCTTTGCTATTTGGGCGGACGAATTATAGCTTGAGTATAAGGTATAATAATAGGTCTTCTTTACCCCTTTCTCACAGATGAATTTTCAACATTTTATCGTACCAACTATGGTAGCTAGGTAGGTAATTACTGGAGTATATTCCACAAACCCAACACAGCTCCCCCGAGTGGCATCAAGATTCGAACAGCATTCACTTCTCCCCATTTACCGATCAACTCCCTAGCAGCCTCTAGTGTCAGTGGCCTGCCCGTACCTGAATTGGCCGCGATCATAATACCGTTGATCCCTCCAATGAAAAGTTTTGTGAATGGTGCAAGCAGCAGATTAGACACAGCTCCCATCGCGAACCCCCTCCACTCCAAGCCTTGTTCCCTATGCCTGTACGCGAGATAGATGTAGTTTAAGGCGATGAAAGCACTTGTCGTTGGTATGTAGTGCATTCCTCTACTGAACTGTAAGTGCCATCCTTTCAACAGTCCCTCCGCCGTAGTCCCACTCTGGAGAATCGCAGGAACGGCACATATAGACAGGGCCCCGATGCTTCCTATAAATCGCAATCATGTTAGCCTTCATGTGGTCTTATCAAAATCCTTCGGAAGCTTACCCGAAAGCCAAGCAGAGCCCAATATACCCCCAGTAGCAGAGAGTGTTAAAGGTGTCGACAAGAAAGGCATGATGGTAGGCAGCGAAGTTATTTTGGATCTTTGGAATATATTTTTGAGACAGGTACCTAGTAGGTAAAGCGAAGGAACATAAGACTTCCTCTCGTCGAAACTTGAAGGCTTTCCAAGAATTTGCACTTGATTTTATCAGTTTTGAGTGGAACAATAACCACCGAATAGTATTGAGGTGATATGAAAAAATATTTATCGTTTTTGGTCGCGAACCGATGAAAATTGATCATGCTGCGGCATCCGGACAAGTTGAAATTTCCGCACCAGTCCGAGATAGAAGCCAACTTACCCAACTAAGATCAGACCATCTTGTCTGGTTCCCCATTTTTACCTCACCATTGTGCAATAGGCTATTCATTTCAAATCAAATGATTTCAATCGAAACTCAATACTTGTTAAACATTTTCACTCGGGTAGGAATATGAGGGTAAGATACCTACTACCTAGGTAGGTGCTTGAGAGGCGGGGAGAGCCGTCTACTTATCAACAGGAATGTCAGGGGTTAATCGTAAGCCGATTTCCATTCGTGCCTAAGGTCATCTCAAAATGACGTAAAGGTGAGTATAGGTTCCTAATCACTCTTGATTGAATATTTGTCCATTTCATTTCAATATTATTTTTATGCTCAAGTACCTAGGTACCTAGGGTAGGTACTTAGAAGGAGGAAAAGGGGACGGGGTAAAAGACTTCCAAGGTTGCTGCTCTTCACAGATATTTAGAGACACGCAGATCTACTCAAATAGAATCATAGGACTGAGCCATGATGCTTAGAAAATACAATACATTCTCGACAGAAACAATTAAAACCTTACTCCTTATTCAACGTTATCCTCAGTGATGGCGATGTCACACTAACGACCTTGCCGCTTGGATCTAGGTTGAAGATGAGCTCGTCCATCGCTGCTGATCCGTATATAACAGACTCTATCGAAACCCACGAACCACACTCGGTCGAGAACATCTTACCATCGTTCCTCGGGGCATCTGCATCTTCAAACATTGCTTTGAAGGCCACACGCTTCCCGCCATCTTCAGATGGCCCCTCAAGACCGCTTGGGTAGAGTCTGATGCGCGGTGTTACAGGCTTGTACTGGTTCTGCAATACAGTAGCTATCCAGGCAAAGTCTGTTCCGTTACTGAACCACTGCGATATACTCAAACCAGGCAATTCATCGGTGGTAATTGTCATCGATGAGTTCAACTTGTCATCTGGAGAGACGTAGTGGCCACTGTATATCGCACCCGCTTCTGATCTAGCAGCTTCTTCTATTGGCAAGAGGAGAGAATCACCGATAATATCTGTCTTTAAATAAGTATTTCCTTCGTTTTTAGCTATATAATTCTTCATCGTGATAGACATACCCGCAAGACCAAACCCAGCGTTGCCCGGAAGATCACCAGCAAGAAGAACAGATATCCCTATGTCGAAGTCCGGCAAGATGGCTAGGAGAGCTGAATAGTCTCCTATATTCCCCGCTTTGTTAAAAGCCGTGGTGTATCGATATGTGTCTTCCAACTTGATTCTCCTAGCCCCCCAAGGCACTAAAGTATAGCAAATTAGTGACTGCTTGTCAAAATCGGGAAGTTGGAAATATTTCGGGGATGGTACTGATGATTTTTCCCATAGAAAATGTTCGACTCCCAAAATGAATAGAAAAGGGGTAAAAATGGAAGGAAGAGAGCGATGAATCGAATTCATCGCGATGTTACATACTGCCAACCATAGCTAGGGGGTCTGATGAGAATGCAAACGGCTTCAGCCATCGTCGTGTCGTAACCGGCGAAAGCAATTTATGGCCAAGAATTGCTCGACCTAAATCAGATAAATCTGATGCCGATGCGTACATGTTTCCGGTTCTTTACTCGCATTAGTCGTGTCAAAATTTTCAAGCATACCTAGTGATAAAGTTGAAGTACTTACGCTGCTGATTCGCCGATGTCAAACGCCCATCCAGTGGTATCATGATCTCCGGGTATAATTCCACGCGAGTCTTCAGGGGCTCGGAGAAATGTGTTGTTCAATCCTAATGGCTTGATCACTGTTTCGTCTAATAGAGTTTGGAACGTTCTTCCCGTGATAGTTTCGAGGGCGTAGCCTCTGATGAACTTTATCAGACTTTGTTTTCTAATTTAATGGTACCCATTTCATACTTACAGGAGCTGGAATGCGACATTGGAATACGCAGGTGTCTGAAACGGTGCCAGAGACGGATAGAATGAGCCGATCCCCTGGAAGAATTCTTGACACCAATATCAATATCTGGTATTCGCTATGCAGCCATATGAATCTCAACTTACGTGCTCGATCACAAGTTGGATATGCTCCACACTGTAGCATAACACATTAATGTCGAATCATATATTGATCCATAAACTCCGTCTGAGGGTTCTATGACCGACTGAGAGATTTGTAACTCCCCATAAAAGGAAAACGATAGTCATCAAATCTCGATATACTTACTGGAGGCTTTTGATCTTGAGATAGAGGTGGAAATCCAAGCTGAATCACTTGGCCTCTTGTTTCCTTTGACTGGGTGAGTTCCCCAAGTAGTGCATCTGCTGTCAGTTAGTTATAGACCGCCCAAATTTCATATTGTAACTAACATTCACGTGGAATTCCCGTCAGTTGTGATGCTAAGCCTCCAAGAGTGATTTCATCCCAGGCCACGTAGTTCACGGGATCCGACCTATTGGCCAATGCTTGTAGTTCAGGTACGTATCTAGTAATGGGCTCGTTCCAGTGGCTATCCCCGGCGTTTATTAAAAAAGCGTATATTGTATATATTTTGGTCAGACTTCCAAGTCGAAATATGGTGTTTTCGTCGACGGTCTTCACTCCAGTTGAATTTTGGCTGGCAAGGTTTGGTGCCGTGTGCGATAATGAAAATAGGGGTACTGGGTCATTTGCTGAGAAGACTTGTATCGACATGGAATAGTTCTGAGCCCCTTTCGTAATATTGACGAACTTGTCTTGAAGGTTTCCTATGGCAGTTTTCACTGCCTCATCCTCGGAAAGCCGAAGAGGTTTTGGGAAAGCCGGTCCATCAATTGGGCATGTAGGGGTAGCAAACGCAAACGACACAATCAACCCTACCACAATGCTAATTATGTTGACAAGCATCCTAGTAAAGTTCGATGTGAGTGAAATGGCAATAACAATAGTTTGGAGGCATAGCACCATACATGGTCCTTTCAGCATGCCACAGCATCTAAATACAAAAATAAATCCTAAGACTGATCCGCAAGAATATAGCCAAGCTCCGGGACCATGGAATAGCTATGGGTCATGTCCAGATCGTCGGAATACCACGTTGATACCGTATGCATGATTATTCTAGCCAATGGTTCGGTATGCCTGTATCGTGGCTAAAAGCAGACTTCCTCCCCCGTCCCGGGTTCTTGCGATGACACCTGAGGTTATTGCTGACGACCACATAGCTACATAGGGATACTGAAGGGCTAGGTTCCAGATTGAGAATAGAGTTATTACACATCCTGCAAGGAATTTAGATGAGCAGCATGTCGCCTTTCTGTATCAACCACCTCTGCGTATAACCAGCAGCGTAACATCGAAAGACCGATAGGTAAAATTTCCTTATCAACCAACAATAGAATGATTGACACCTTCTTATACAGACTCTGTGAACAAGACCGGGTTCAAATTCCATGCTCTTTTCAAGTAGCAGTATAGTTAGGGTGCCCATCGGACAGTGTAAATCATGGGTATCATCCGATGTGTTAGTATATCTTAAGAAGGTAAGGAACTACTAATAACCAGGTATCACGAGCTAGTTGGCTCCCGACTTCCAAAATGATACACATAAACGTGACCTACCTAGGTACAGCTTGACAGGGGAGACCGTCCTTCATGCGACATGGACTTGGCACATCCTACGTTCGTAACTTTGTCCTTATGGCCCCTGTATTCAGCGGATAAAATCATACGCGTAACGGTACCACGGGTGACGGGTATGGTGACAACTCGGGTCCTTGGCATCTAGATTGCAACATAGTTCCGTCCCCACCGACGGAAGAGGACATGTCCTTCCTGAATGGGACACATTCCGTAAGATTTCATTATATGTAGATATAATCTAGATTATCGATTCATGATAGTTGCAATGATCAATTGAAGATAAGTTAGCATTACTTATCTATGAATACCTACTTACCTCCAAGTCTTACCTAGATGTCTCTTGTTCGTTACGATGAGATCGAATGTTTGCATTGTCCGCCAATACACGTAATCAGATATACTCATGTTATTTGACCAACTTGGTATCTAGGAATATTGGTAAGAATGCTATGATACTATTTGATGTGTATCGTCTTATGCATCTCGCGGCATATTATATAGGTACGTAGCTTATTAGTTAGAATCATTTTAAATTTACGTCTACCTATGAGAATCTTAGATAATGGTCTTGTCCTTTTTACCACCCGAGAGCCTATTCTTATATGGCGAAGAATAAGGTAGCTACGGGAACGTCCAATATTAATAATTCTATAGTAAAGAAACAGGGAAGTCTATGATCAACTGAGGTTCGACGGACTTGGAAATATCGCGGACCACCACTGTTGGAATACCATCTAAGGGATAAGATACATGATATGATTTCATATAGGTATCTACCCAGTAAGCAAGTATGAACACTTTTTTGCTCTTTATATCACTCTTCTTATTAGATTCCAATATATTTCATAGGACAACAAGAACAGGGTACGTAGCATATTTATGGCGCCGTCCAGACTGGATCAGATGATCACATCTAACATTTGATTACATAGGGAGGAATAGGGGCTGTGATAGATGCTAATAAATTGAAGGCTAAGCACGAAGGGAAGTTTTTATGACAGGGAATGTATAACAGGCCACGAGATTGATCAAGAGTTTGGGTTTGATTGTGTGACTTGGGTATGTGATAAATATTGTTGGAGATTTGATTCCATGTGACTTAATCAACACGCACTTGTGAAGGGATACTTCCTAGCTAGGTATTTAGGTAGTTGGCATGGCACATTTTATTCGGGAAGGTATTTCGGATGAAAAAGAATACTCGTTCTTTAAATTATGTCTCATAGTACTATGCTTTGAGATGCATGACAACGTTCTTGAGGCTCACAAACCTGTCTTTTTCGCATATGTCTAAAATAATAAGAAGGCAGAGAGTACGTGGATATGTGCATATACAAAGCATCATTAGAGAACATCATACTATTCTAGGAGTATAACCCACAATGTATTACTTCATCCTTACAGTTTCGATATTTCTCTCTGTCTTTGACTGTGCGGTAGCAACGCAACTACCAGGCCTTAACGGGACTTTTATCGAGCGCCAAGTCCAGCGCAACAACGGCAGTATAGTTAACGTCTACCTTAGAGATTCGTATAAGACCCCTATTAGCAACAAAGACACTCTCGGCAAGCGTTTCTATAACAGTTATCATAATGGCAATCACACCGAGATTTGCGCCGAGACCAATTTTGTAGATACCTCTACTCTCGAGTCAGCCCTCTGCAGTGACTGTTCAGCTATTATGACGGCACTCAAAGCGAGCCCGGGCTTCTTTGAAACTGGGGACTATACAGACAATGAATTCCATTATCTGACTGTGTGTGGAACCTGTGCTTTTGGGGTCCATCGAACCGACGGCTTAAGCTCGCGGGTTGACATTGGTAGTAAGGATGTGGTAGACAATATTAACTCAGCTATCATTAGGTGAGGATTCATGCTAATATCGTGTTTTTGAGTGTTGGCTTACAAGACATTAGATTCCCTGTTGATGACCATGTTGGTGCTACTGGAAACTTCACTTGTAACTCAGCTCCTATTAATTGGGCAATATTGAGGGCAACTTACTGATACATGATGGATGTTGGGGCTGTGAGGGGGGAAGGAGGATGAGCAGGCCAACATTATACCTAGGCCTGCAAGTATGGCAGCACCCAATCCCATCAAGAAATTTTAGAGCTACCTGGTTAAGCACTTTTTTCTTCTTCAAAGCTTTAAGTAGCTAGCGGTCAGGTATTATGTAGCTGTAGCTAACATAGCCATGTATTGACGCTTTGTTGTAGTCTTTTAATTACACTCTACCGTATGCCCTGCGTCGAGGCACCTGGCCAACCATCGAGAAGTAGATGTTTTCTACAGGTAAGTTATGAGGATCGGCATAGTTTGGTCTTTAATATCTCGACCTGATGCGGACGCACATGATTTAGTTTTCCAATCACCACTTAGCTTCCTTGCGGCTCTGGAATCCCTTTAATATGCCAACAATATTTTCCAAGGCCGCCAAGTAGGCTCGTAACTCGGCAGCGACGCTAGCCTGGTCTTCTCCGAGCTTTGGATAGAAATCTTTGCGGTAGGGGCAGGCACTCATGGCGGCGGAGAAAACGGGCTTGATTAGGATACCGTGGTGAGGTTTAAGGGTCGAGCCGTACGCGTTTCTGAAGGAGGTGGAGAGCTCTTCGGCTTCCTGAGCTATGTTCTGACTGAGCGCGATGCAAGTAAATTCCAGTCCGCTGATTCGAGGTAGTTAATTAGCTGATGTCTACCATAATAACTGACATTAGGTATCGCCATACCGAGTTAGCCATAGAAGTCCCTCAGTGGCGGTGTGCTTCTTTGTCTTTAGCTCGTTGACGACGAGAGCTTGCAGGGTCTCGGATTCGGCAGGGGCTGCGAGTTGGCGTTCGCGGATTTTCTTGTACGGATTAATATCACATTTGCCCCTGAGACATTCTATAATTCTGCCCTTACCTTAACGTTGCCCAGCATGTCAGACTTAACGGGCGAGAAAGCGACAGATCCGAGAACATCTATGCGGGGTCGGTGGTGAGCAATGATTCCCACTTTATAATCGAAGGTTTACGAGTTGTGGACGAACCGAACATGGTAGTTAGAGACTCGGCTGCTTCAAGGAACTCGGTGGTCGAGATGGCATTGTCATTGTTGGCATCGACTGGTACATCGACAAAAGACTTCTTGAAAGTCTGAAGCAGAGTTCCGCCGGCAGGAAAGGTAGGGGCAGACATGATGGTGAGTGTGGTGGTTTTTCTAGAAGATTGTCAATAACTTCCTTAGCCAACTTGAAAATCGAAAGGATCACCTTGTATTAGGTATGCACACAAGATAGTTGTAAATGTGGACGGAGAATAAATAGAGTGGAAGGGCGGTCAATAATATTTATCCAAGGTTAAGTCTAAGTGGATTAGGGGTACGTGATACGAAACTCTACCTATCTAACCTATCTAGCAGGGCTCTCTGGCAGCTCAAGTGCTAGGTGCTTCAGGAGTGCTGCGTGATGGTGGGTTAAAGAGGGGCAGCTGCGGGAGGGGAGGGGATAGGAGGGGTCTTCCAGTGTTTCAATCTACTAGCCACAATTAGGTAATAGGCAGTGCTTCCTTGAATCTTTCAACATTATGGATCGTGGCTTGGGGCTTGTTAGTTCAGATAGGTACATGACGCCAAATGTTAATGACGTCATCATACTTGAGCATCTGTCTAAACTTGAACTCCTAAGCCTCTTTTCTTTCTTACCTCAAGTGCTATTGACCTACCTAGTACTATGTAAGTAACTGACTACCTACGCATGTCTGACATCGCAAGATCAAGCCCGTCCGGGAACTATCTTGGCGTCTATCTAATTATTTATCTAATTGGATGCATATCCAAGGGAGATACAACTAACTTTTCCTTACCTGCAGTTATCTGGACAGAAAGAGAAAAGAAAGGTGCCGTATTGCCGTCGCGGCACCTCAAACACCTCGACTACATTGGGTGTTTAGGTATGTACCTACCTACCGAGTAGCATTTCAATGTTCTTTTCTTTTTCTTTTGTAAGCCACCTGACAGGCTGTTACGGATCAAATTTAAGAAAGAAGATCCCACCTGCTCGTATTTGCAAGTACTTCATGGATACAGCTACCTGGTCCAGCTCATCCTACGCATCCTAGCTCCCTAGTAACTTCCCATGTACATAGTAGGTTCGGTTACTTACATGGTCTTACCTGTTTCAATATCCCGGAGCAAGTCAATCAGCCACTTATGACGAAGTTTCTTTTACGTCTACATCAACCCTAATTAACACATTTTCATACATTGACTATCATACTTACATATACCTATTACCTACCTAACGTCTAACATCTACGTATTTCCTCACGTATACAAAATTCAATACATTATTGAGCCTCTGTTGTGCTCTTTCTCCCCTCGTCTCTCATGCCAATTGAGCACGTTGTGATCAATTCGTTCCTCTACGCCAATCGCTCTATCCAGAGCTATTGCCTCCTAACATTCCACGGCGTCGTCATCATAAGTTCAAATAATCTAATAGTCTAAACTGCCCCGACCGCGCTGAAAGTCACCCCGTCCTATTCAATTACGTTAAAAAACACACATAAAACGAGGGGTTTTATAAATTTACTATGTCTCACTCTCATGAAAATAAGAGTGAGCATGAGCATTCGGATTTCGTCGACAAGTTAAAGCATCCATTCCATGACCTGAAGGAGAAACTCAAGGACACCCATCTACACGACGCAAAAGTTAGTCTCATCCACAAGAAGTACGTCTACACTTTACTGGCGAATCTTGAATTTGAAATTTTAATCAAAATGTAGGCATAAACTTGGGAAACTCGCAAATCTTGTACGTTCACCTCCTTACTAAATAAACTGCGAGGCATCGCATATGATGATCAATTCTCATAGAAAATCTCACGCAGTTCAATCCAGAGCACCGCCATGATGAAGAACACGAGAAGGCATGCGATGAGAAACGTAATAAAATTTCCGAGGATCATCGTTTCAAGTCATATTTTCCCGAGCATGATGGCAATCTCATCAAATGGTATGTGGACGGTAGAGACTACTTTTGGGTAAGCCTTCCATTGAACTATTGTATACTTTTAACCTGGTAGGCTTATTTTCTTCTACAGGCGGTATCTGTAGCTCTAGAGCAAGCCAAAGAGACGATATATATAGCAGATTGGTGGCTTTCGCCCGAGCTATTCCTCCGGAGGCCTCCGTATTTCAATCAAGAATGGCGCTTGGATAGAGTGCTGAAGCGCCGCGCTGAAGCTGGCGTCAAAATTTACGTTATCGTATACCGCGAAGTTGAAGCTGCATTGACTTGTAATTCTGAGCACACGAAACATGCGCTTCAAAGTCTGTGTCCTGAGGGTTCTCCAGGCTACGGAAATATCAAAGTCATGAGGCACCCTGACCATAATTTCCTGGAGAACGCTGCCGATATGACATTCTATTGGGCTCATCATGAGAAATTCATCATTATCGACTATTCTATGGCTTTTATCGGGGGACTAGACCTTTGTTTCGGCCGCTGGGACGATCATCAACATATCCTCTCCGACGTTCATCCCGAGGGAGTCGCTAACGAAGTCTGGCCAGGCCAAGACTTTAATAATAACCGTGTCATGGATTTCCAAAATGTCCAAGATTGGAAACAGAATGAGTTGAGTAAGGTAAGCTTCGCGAGTAGATACCTTCAGCGCTAATTTTTTTTATTAATGTCCGCGGTAGGCTGACTATGGGCGCATGCCCTGGCACGACGTGGCCATGGGAGTGATCGGGCCGTGCGTCTATGACATCGCTGAACATTTTGTCCTACGTTGGAATTTCATCAAGCGGGACAAGTATAAGAGGGATGATAGATTCGATTGGCTAATGCTACGAGGACGAGAAGGCGAAGATGAGGATCTCGTGGGTGTGCAACGACCGAAACACCCAGTTGGCGATTACGTGCTGCATCCTTTGACTCCCTTGGAGAGCAAACACCTTGATGGACGAGGAACAATCCACGCCCAAATCGTCCGAAGCAGCGCTGACTGGTCTAGCGGAATACTGACGGACCATACCATCCAGAATGCATATTCGGAGACAATACGTAACGCTCAGCATTACGTCTACATTGAGAACCAATTCTTCATTACTGCAACCGGTGATCAGCAATCTCCCATTCACAACACGGTGGGAAGAGCAATTGTTGACGCTTGCGTGAGAGCTGGAAAAGAAGGGAGGAAATTTCGAGTTATAATTATCATTCCTGCTATCCCCGGATTCGCGGGTGACCTTCGTGATGATGCGGCAACAGGAACACGTGCCATTATGGATTATCAATATAAATCGATATGCCGTGGCGAACATTCGATCTTCGAACAGATCAGCGCGCAGGGTGTTAATCCGAGAGACCATATTTTCATTTTCAATCTGCGTTCTTATGACCGCCTAAACAAGACACCCGCAATCAAGAAGCAGGAAGAGATTTCCGGTGTCAAGTATCAGGAAGTTCAGCGTGCCGAAGCAGAGGAGATTATGGGTGAAGGTATCCATGGCATTGAAGATGCAGAAGGTGAACGGGATGCGCACATGGGTAAAAGAGAGGAGCAGAAGGAGATCGCGGAAAATACGAAGAGCAGCGAAGCCAAACGCCGCTTTGAGGCAGCTAAACAGGATGGTTACGATACCAAATCAGCTTCAAGCGTAGCTCATCATGCCATGGCTAACACCGGCATGCTTTCGGAAGAACCTTGGGAGGGTGATCCTCAGGAGGAAGTTGATAATTGGATCCAAGAGGAGCTCTACGTCCACGGCAAGCTCCTCATCGTTGATGATCGAATTGTAATATGCGGATCAAGCAACCTAAATGATCGATCTCAATTAGGTAAACATGACAGTGAGCTATCAATCGTCATGGAAGATACCGATAAAATCCAAAGTGTTATGGACGGCCAGCCCTTTGAGGTGGGAAGACATGCGGCTACCCTACGAAGGTACCTTTGGCGAGAGCATCTGGGTTTATTGCCACCGCAACAGCACGACGCGAGCAACGACCCTAACGCCCAGCCACCGGGTGAAAATTCACCTAATGATATTTGGGACAGAGACGATAGCTACAAGTTCGTCGAAGATCCAATGAGCGACAAACTCTGGGATATGTGGACCACCAATGCGACAACGAATACGCAGGTTTTCAGACATCTATTCCATGCGGATCCTGACGACCACGGTAAGTACCTCCAACCCACGGCGAGACCTAGTCAAGATGGGAAGTATATGTGATCTAACTTATAAACGTAGTAAAAACATTTGAGGATTACAACACCTTCTTACCTCCAAAGGGGGTCAAAGCCGGTCACATTTTCGACAGGTTCCTACCTCCGGATGACATCCGTAAGAAACTTGACCAGATAAAAGGCCATTTAGTATGGATGCCGCTTGACTACCTTAAAGATGCAATGATGGCTGAGACAGGACTACAAGTCAACTCATGGACTGAAAGCGTATATACTTGAGGTACCGGAAACATCCATGGGTCTGTGCATGGAAGAGTGTACGGCGTTCGCGGCCGGTATTAATGGGGCAGTTAGATCCGATGTTAAAGGCATGATTTGGTCTAGAGTTTCTGAGTTACCAGTGGCGGCATTTAGTAACGGAATATTCTGGCGAAGGTTTCGATCATCGCATGACGTGAACTTGCTACCTAATTGAACCATTACCTCTGACTTCAGTTCTCAAAGCCGCGCGTGACCTAAGTTACTTAAGAGGTGATCCGGTTGAAAGGATACATGTATATAAATAAAGCTAAGTGACGTCGTGAGTAATAGGTATTAGGCATATGCCAGGTAGGTACCTATATGGATGTAACGCTATGCCGACCCCATCAGAAATACTACGCCGCACGCTTCCAAGGAAAATTACACCTACCTACTCTTACTCCGCAAGGGACGTTTTCAGCGATTAGTAGCTAGATGCTCCCGGATGAATTGAGAGAAGCTGCTGAACTGATTGGATACAGCTAGACTCCTCTCCTCGGCGTTTGATCGCACGAGCATTGGCAATTTTTCCATTGGCGGAACTTGTCACGATGCAACTCATCTAGGAACAAGCATGAGACCCGGACGCGATTCGCATTGTCTTGATGTTTTTTCAATGTAACAAATTTTCGGTATATAAATACTGACATCTGGACATTTAGTTTTAAAATCATTTTCCTATAGGCATGGCCGCCGAGACAAAGTGTTCTAAGTTAATTCGGGACATATTATAATAATTAGCGAGTCGTGTTTCTTGGCTACCTAGTAGTCTATAACAATCATGTCGCGCCTCATTTACGGAGTTTTGGCCCTGACCGCCTCAGTTGCAGGGCGGCCAGTGGCCGAGTGCTCCTCCAAGCCTCCGGCGTTCTTTTTGGCAGGCGACTCTACAACGGCACCAGACGGCGGTTGGGGAAATGGTTTGCTAGCTACGCTCAAAAGCCCAGCTTGGGGTGTGAATATTGGGAAGAGCGGCGCCACCACGGCATCATTCTTAGCCGGAGGATACTGGGCCAACGTGACGCAGCATGTTAAAGACAATGTAGAAAAATATGACAGCTACGTCACCATAAGCGTAAGGATATGAAAACCAACTAGAATGCGCATAAGCTAACGAGCAGGCACCTCTGCCAACTGTGTTTATAGTTTGGGCATAATGATCAGAAGTCGACGAGCGGAGTTACTTTTGAGCAATACCAAGAAAACCTCATCAAATTCGCCAACGAAATTAAATCATTAGGTGGAAAGCCGGTACGTCTTCTCTACTACTCCTATGAGAGAAAGGGGGGTGATCGGTAGTAGCAGGGGTATGACAAGATAATGGAAAGGGGAGGCAGATGACAAGGGAGATGAGATGCTCGTCACTAACATTCATACACTTAACTTAGCTTCTCACATCGTCACTCACTCGTCGCGTCTTCCCTTCAGGCCAAGACCACAATGCTACAGACTCGCTTCATGACCAACGCCTAGCAGCTATCGCGGCAGCTCAAGCAACAAATTCAACAATAATCGACCTTAACGAAGCAAGCCTGAAGTATATTGATGCGATAGGAAAAGCAGCCGCTCAGGAATACAACTACGGCGCCGACATGTCGGACACGACACATCTAAACCCTCACGGAGAGACTGTCTTCGGGCGTATGGTGGCAGATTTGATCATCCGTGCGGAACCCTGCTTAGAGCGATACTTTACTCCCAACAAGACGTTGAGCGACTTGATTTGGAGCGACCAGCCGGCTTAGAATAAAGGTGACTAGGTTCGACCAAGTCGCTGATGTTGAGGGGATGTCCAAATATGTAGCAGAAATCTTGCTATTAATATGAATATATCTCAGTCATCGCATAATGCATAGATGCGCAAATAGAATGATGAGTGCTCTTTTCTACATTCGCATGATTATGCCTCTCTGATTTTCTCGTGATGTAGACCAACCGCGGTATTTGATTGTTGAAATCTAGAATCCTCCCGTCATATTGGATCCTTTCACCATCCCCTTCCAGCCATCTTTTGTTCGGGCTTCATGCTGTTTACGCTAATGCCCACCATCGCCTCGCCCAGGCCCTCGCTGCACTCGGCTAATACCTTGGGGTCTTGGTAGTGTGTCGTAGCCCTTACGATAGCCTTTGCCCTCTTGGCAGCATCTCCAGATTTGAATATGCCACTACCAACAAAAACTCCATCACAGCCCAACTGCATCATCAACGCGGCATCCGCTGGAGTCGCCACGCCGCCGGCGGCAAAGTTAACGACAGGTAAGCGTCCCAATTCTGCCGTTTGCTTTAAAAGAGCGGCGTCGCACTCGAACTCCCTCGCTAAAGCCCTAATAGCCAAATCGCCTCCCTCCTGAAGCGTAGCTTTCGCCCTCGCGATATCGCGGTTAACGGTGCGCATGTGTTTCACGGCTTCGACGACATCCCCAGTGCCAGCCTCTCCCTTGGTACGGATCATAGCAGCTCCCTCGGCAATACGTCTCAACGCCTCAGGCAAGTTCCTGCATCCGCAAACAAAAGGAACCTTAAAGCCGCTCTTTTCGACGTGGTATGTATCATCAGCAGGGGTTAACACCTCGCTCTCATCGATATAGTCAACACCTAAAGCCTCCAGGATTTGGCACTCGACAAAGTGACCGATGCGTGCCTTAGCCATAACGGGAATGGTCACGGCGTCCTGAATCTCCTTGATCTTTCCGGGGTCGGACATGCGCGCCACACCACCCTCGGCGCGGATGTCGGCCGGTACACGCTCCAGAGCCATGACGGCACACGCGCCGGCTTCTTCGGCGATGCGTGCCTGGGCGGCGTCTGTCACATCCATGATGACGCCGCCCTTCAACATCTGGGCCAATCCCGCCTTGACGATAAATTCAGACTTGGATGAAGAGGGTAAAGATGTGCCATTGGTAGGAAGTGAAGTGTTGTTTGCGTCGCTGTTGGTCATGGTTGCTGAGTTTGCTTTGTCAAAGGCTTGAAGTACGTAATAGACAATGAGGACTTTAAGATTCTAGCTTTTTGAGGGGATTTATCAGCTACAGTCCAGAGGAACAGGATTACAAGATCTTGAATTGGTCAGGGAGAAAGGAAAAAAGGACTAAGTAATGGACTAAGTAATGACTAAGGGAATTGAAGAGAGAAGTAGCAACAATGGTCAAGACTAGATGACATGTCGGGACTTCCTCAATTCATTAAAACTTACTCATAGATCCTAGGTACATATATGTAGGTATTTCAAGGTTTTATGTAGGTACCGTATATAGCCGTCCTTTAGAGATGGGCTTAACGGGAATTTTCAGGGACTAGCCGAACCTAAGTCATTGAAGGTGACAAACAAGGACTCGCTCGCCAATCAAATGAGTGCCCAGGTATTGACGGATCCATGGCACGAACCCTAGAGCACCTAGGTTTAGAACTCTAAAAGACCCTGTTGGGTCGCGGATTCCGATCAATGGAAAATTTTCCACAGTGAGGAAAGCAAAGAAGTCCTTCGGAGGGCGGGATGACGCATTACGGAACCGCCGGTCTCGGGGTTTGCTAGAACAATACAAGTAGTAGGTACGTATAAGAGATTCTCGACATTCAATGTACGGAGTAATTCCGCGGACGCGGCAAACATTGAACTTGTACCCGAGTAATACCTACTTAAGCAATAAAGAAAGCGATATACGGGTAGACAACCCCGTACCTCGAATTTGATATGTATGTACCCACTAGGTAGGGATGTCGCAATTCAATCACCGTGCCACGATCAAACGCCTACATCCATTATATACATACTAGGTGTGTAGCACATCCATATAATTAGTAAGAACACTGAACCTAGGCCTAGGACCTAGATAAGTATATTAGCGCAATAGACCCCGATACCTAGTCCATACCTAGTATTATTACAATTACCAAACGCCGAGCTCATATTGCACAAGTCCAGCTAACTTACCAGGTATCGCTTGACGAACGCATTGGATATGACGAAGGTCAATATGGTAACCGTCGGCGTCCTTGCACTTCAGGGTGGCTTCTCAGAACACCTTGTCTCACTGCGGAAAGCAGCCGCTCATCTCTCTGCTTCTGCTTCTTCATCGTCAATACCAAACTTCGACTTCCTCGAAGTACGGACACCGGATCAGTTGACTAGATGCGATGCCCTAGTCATCCCGGGAGGAGAAAGCACTACACTTTCGCTCGTAGCAGCACAATCTGGCTTGTTGGAACCGTTGCGGGAATTTGTCAAGTGAGTACGCGATGCAAGCATGCAAATTCGCTTAATAAAGCCTTTGATGCTCAATGTCCAGTGTTCAATGTTGCTAATCTATATCTTTTGCCAATGACATAAGACTCAACAAGAAGCCGACCTGGGGTACGTGTGCAGGCCTTATCCTCTTATCCGAGCAGGCTACCGCTACCAAAAGAGGTGGTCAGGAATTGATCGGAGGACTCAATGTTAAAGTCCACCGTAACCATTTCGGCCGACAGATAGAAAGCTTCGTAACAAATTTAGACCTGCCTTTCTTATCTCAAGATGGCCAAGGCAAAAGCGCTGCTCCTTTTCCGGCCGTCTTCATTCGCGCTCCTGTTGTGGACCACGTCTTGGCCGATGACGTAGAGTCAGTTGACAAAAAGACGGAATTTACCACATCAGAATTATCCCAGCTTACGCCGACTTCTGACGATCGGATCAATCGAATCTCAAAAGAGAAAGTTGAAGTACTAGCAACTCTTCCGGGACGTCACGCCTCGAACAAGGCGGCGGCGATAACAGCGACATCGACGTCGACGAAGACGGTAACGGCGTCCACCCCCGATGGTGTTGATCAAGCCGTGTCTCCTACGGGAGCGGGAGACATAGTAGCGTTAAGACAAGGGAATGTTTTTGGTACCAGCTTTCACCCAGAACTGACAGATGACATTCGAATTCATGTCTGGTGGTTAGATCAGATACTTAGATCATGAACGCAGTATTGGATGAGCTGAAAATGAATCCAAAGTTAGGTTAAAAAAATTAAATAAAAAAAGTCGAAATTGAACGCAGCATTGCTCATCACACGGACTAGGCCGATGGAGGCACAGCATGTGTAGGGTATGGCGCTGGACATTTTGGGGGGAATTCCGGCAGGACTCTCCCCTGAAGCCTCATCTACCAGGTCCAATGTTTCCCGGCTTGTTGGAGATATTAGGTGCCTAATCCAAAAGGATTTGGGGATGGCCTGGGGTTAATAGCTGCTTCGCCTAAGACAATAGTTGCTAACAGCTAAAAACAGAGATTTGATAAGTCGGAGGCGCCCGAATCAGCTCTATCTAGCAGGTGTCAGGTACCTTAAAACGGATAAGTCAGCGTGGTCCGTATCTAGAGCGACCTAAAGCGACCTGTAACTTGCGGGGTACATGGAGTCGACGATCAAGAATGGGGTGTTTTACGCCTCTAAACAGATTTCCTTATCATTTGGGACCGCACTATTATGTGCTACATAGTACCTAGCATATGGAGACGAATAGGATCTATGTCCGTGCGTTGGTATATTACCGTATCTATCATTCGAGTACCTATTCCTTGTGTCACTAGGGTCTGACTTGACACATACTTCCTGTAATATCTGTATATCCTCCTGGACAATATCGGCGGAGGTCACCGATCCAACAAGTTAACAATTTGAGTATCGTTGTTTACATCATCTCATCATGGGTAAGAAAAAGGTCCTTGTCGGGTAAGTGACCATCGAACATCATCAGTTTCTAGACATAGACGACTGATAAGGCCCATGGTTAGCTATGGCGTAGATATCGATGCTGTCGCTGGCTGGCTTGGCTCTTATGGAGGCGAAGACAGCACAAGCGACATCAGCAGAGGTCAGATTTCACACCATTCAAGAAATTATCTCATAACAGTCTTCCAACCTTCTGATTAGGGATTTGGGCTGGTACAATCGGAACTCGTCGTCTTCTCAAACTCTTTGAGAAGTACAATATCAAAGCATCATGGTTCATACCTGGCCACTCACTCGAGACTTTCCCCGAGGAATGTGCCATGGTGAGAGATGCTGGCCATGAGATTGGCCTGCATGGCTATTCTCACGAAAACCCCGCCGACATGACTCTTGAACAACAGCGAGATGTACTTGACAAGACCTACAGGCTTCTTACCGATTTTTGTGGTAAGCCACCGAAGGGCAGCGTAGCGCCCTGGTGGGAAACGAGCAAGGAGGGCACTGAGTTGATGCTCTCTTACGGGATCGAGTACGATCATTCAATGTCACACGAGGATTGTCAGATGTATTGGCTCCGCACCGGCGATTCCTGGACAAAGGTGAGTGTCACGTAATTCCCTACCAGTCCTTGCTTAGGTCGGTACGATAATTTAGTAATAGTAACATAGCTAACCTGACTGTAGTAAGTGATGTTTACTATCGCAGCTTGGGGAGAAGGTGGATGCATTTAGGAACTGGAATTGACGATCAAGCGCGGGATTGAAAGGTCTATTTGACCGTTGCTAATTCGTAGCAGGATCGACTATTCGAAGAAGGCCGAGGAATGGATGAAACCCCTGATTAAGGGACAGCCGACGGGCATGGTAGAAATTCCCGGTAGTTGGTATATCGACGACCTTCCTCCCATGATGTCTGTTCTCACCATTCTAGAAAAGTATCTTGCGATGTTGTTTCTGATATTAACTCAGGTTCATGAAAAACTCGGCAAATTCACATGGATGGGTTAATCCGAGGTTCGCGACACAATCTACGCTTGCTGGTATTGTCTATTGACTGTGATAGGGATGTCGAGGATATTTGGCGTGACCATTTTGACTATTTTTATCGCGAGTATGACGAGTTCATCTTCCCGATGACGATACATCCTGATGTGTCGGGACGGCCACATGTTTTATTGATGCACGAAAGGTGCGGATCTTCCCCGATTACCGCCACCAGTATGATACTTATCTCAATACAGGTTGATCGAGCACATCAACAAACATGAAGGGGTGGAGTGGATGACCTTCGCTGAGGTGAGCATAGATCTAATTACTCGTCTACTAGCCTTTCTAACTACCTACCTAAGATGAGTGATTATTTCAAGAGTAAAAACAAGCCGCCCGAGGGCGCCATGATGCCTGCTGCTCCGGGAGAAATACTGACAAAGCCAAAGAAGTGAGCCTACGAATAAGGGGTAAGGGGTGGAAACTCAAGCATGTTGTATCTCGATTTAAACAAAACACAAAGTCATAAAGTGCTAAATGAGAATATTAAAACTTTTTAACCGTTATGCAATGGGAACTGTAGGCATGTTTTATGTCGGTCAAACATCATCACCATACGAGTCGTCACATTTTGAGAATATGTCTGTTCCATCTCGTAGCTGATCCACCTCGACACTAGGTAGGTACCTATACTTTCGGCTCTGCATGTGTACTTCCACGAAGCAATTCATCAATAACGGCGCCGACAGCCAGAACTTTCTCTTCCTCAAGCTTCCTCCCTGCTATCTGCACACCAATTGGCAGACCAAGCTCAATCATCTTCTCCTTGTTTTGAGCCCATACCCCTGCATTCCACTCATCTGTCACGTTCCTTGGCGTATGATTCCACACAACGCTGCCGTCCAGGGAACAGATGTTTCCCGCAGGAATAATCAGAGCAGAGTAGTCTAAAACATTCCAAATCTTGGTATAGCCTACCCATCGACATGAACGATGCGGAACAGCGGCATGGGGCATAGGTGGCATGAGCACGACGTCAACAGGCTTGCCTGTCTTAGGCGATCTTATCTTGTTCCACTTCTCAAGATACGCCTGCTGAAGTGCGATTTTACGCCTATTCAGTTGCCAGTAGTCGTAAACTGAGATGGGTTGGCCTCTGTTAACCAATGCTTCTACGTGGGGAATAAAAGGCTCTCCGCCTGCCAGCATGTCCCGACGAATGTCCTCGCCACCATCAGCTGTATAAAATTCATCCTAAATTGATAAATGTTAGCAAGGATAATTATACCTATATACAAGTCCTAGGTCCTAGGTATGTAATTGTGAGTGGTGTCATCTCACCATGACTTGAACACATTCGGCATGGAGGTCGGCGTTCCATTCAATAATTTCATGGCCAGCTGCTTGAAGCTTAACAACCAATGATAGGAGCACTCGACTGATCGGCGGGTGAGGTCTAATTACTCCGTCGTCGGTAAGCAGACCAATAATCAGCGGTTTGGATCTGAATTCTTGAAAAACCTCATCCCTCCAGGGAACCGGTGCGCACCGAGCGTCATGTTCCCACGGCTTCGTCCGGATAAGTTCCTTCATCACTATAGTTAACGAGTGTAAATTTCTCGCTAGTGGTCCTATTGATGATGGGATGTGCTCCTGTCCTTCTGTTGACACAGGCACTCCATAATACGGGAGACGCGAACTCTGCAGACAAATGTCATTATGAGACTGAGAATTACTCGGCGATATGAGGAGTAGGCTCTCACACTTGGTTTCAACCCGTACAATCCCATCATATGAGCGGGTATCCTAATACTACCGCCAATGTCCGTACCCCAACCAATCATGCTGCCACGGAGGTTTAACAGCGCTGCTTCACCACCGGTTGAGCCACCCGGAGTGTACTCCTTGCACATGGGATTTGAGGTGAGGCCCCAGAGGGGATTTTCCGTTTCGCACCACTATAAATCCTTCACTATTAGATGGGATTTCCATGTATTGAGAAGGGAAACCGGGCTTCACCATTATGCTCTGAGGAAGATTCGTCTTGGCTAGCACGACAGCGCCAAGATTTCTAAGCATGTTAACTAGGACGGCATCTTCGGTCGCGGGAGCGAATGCGCGACCGACGTATCCAAGAGTAGTATCATGGCCTCTGATATCGAACTGGTCTTTGAAGGTGATGGGGATGCCGTGCAAGGGCCCAACAACCTTTCCATGTTTAGTCCGATACTCATCTAGCTCATGAGCCCGCGCCAGAGCCTCTTCGAAGAGAATTTCGGTGAGACTGTTGTCATCATTAGTTACATGGTTGATAACAAGAAATCTGACACGGGTTGCTAGCCAATTCGTCTGTTACAAGGTTAGATCTCGCACTTTATGATGAGTTAACCACATTTACCTGACGATGAGCTTCAACAGCCCTATTTTTAGGAGGGAAAATTAGCAATCTCTAACGATAGATAAAAGACCTTTGAAGCCTCAATGTTCGTCTTCATGGTTTCTACTGAACTTATGGATATATGCCCTCGTCACCGCTTCTGAAGTCAGTTCACCGGAGGCGATACGGCTCACCAAATTCGAGATATCATCGATGTCTACTATGGATAGATCAAACTCCGTATTCTATTATTTTTATTTGAATTTAGCACCTGTCGACTTTCCAAAAAAGGAATATTTGTAATGAATCTTGATGAGTTTTTAGTCTTCATCATTGAAAATAACCCCCTTTGCGCACAAAAATAGAAGCAACACATGCACACATGCACATACACACACATACTACGTACTTGATTATTCGCGACAGTCGCTAACGCTTGAGCCTGAGCCTCTCGTTTCAGGCGGACTTTTTCTTGCCATGAGCTTTGGGAATTCTCCATCGTAAAAGTAGGGGTCTCCTTGTTTCGCGTAGATCAGATAAGAGAGGGGGGTCTAGAATTGGAACTGTACTAGGTAGGGGGGGTAAATTTTCTAAACGCCGAAATGTGAATGTGAACGTGAACGTCGAAGCTGTCACCGTGAAGACATCGTAGACAAACCACTAGGTGTAGACTATGGGAATAACCGGACTTGTTGATTTATCATCGTTCTAACTGGATGCTGGATGCTAGATGCGCGGTTGCGAATTCGGCCATCTCGACGAGTCGGCTCTAGCTTGTGTACGTAGAGTGGGATCTTTGAATGGCGACTTGATTAATAAGTTACCTACCTATATAGATATGGATCTATGGTAGGTACAAAGTATAGGCTTGAGGCTTCAGTGTTTCGATTTCCGATAAGCGATCATCAACTCATACCTTATCCACCTGCTCCTATTGGAAGTATCCAACCTGAAGAATGGTTGTATAAAAAGTGGTGTGATATCTGACAAGGATTATGTAGCTCTTTAAGTGTAGGTGTAGTGTAGCGCATTTTAGAAGTGGGAGAACACATGTTACAGCCAGAGAGGCTTATTTATTATGTATAGGTATGTACATGTAGAAGGACGGAGAAGGCGAAGGGTGGGGGAGGGGCAAAGAAAGATTTCAAAAAAAAAGAAGAAAAAACAATAAGCATGTACATACCCATATCTAGGACCTAAGCAGAGGTACGATAGGTATTGTAGGCATTATATCCAATTCTTATCCAATCTGTCCAGCCTGATATGTACCCAAAAAAGAAAAAGAGAGAAAAAAAACACTTTCAGGGGTCTAAAGGGGAAAGGGGGGGTGGGGAAGAAACTTAGTCTAGAACAAGTCGAAACAACCCACACTTACACCCACACCAGCCCACACTTTTACACCCAGTCAAAACCCAGTTACACGGCTCACTCGCCTCTCAAGCCCCCGACCTAGGGATCGGAGTGGTTCGAGAATAGCACCAAACCACCTGACAATGGTCTGAGCACAGTGCGAAAGTCTAAATCATGTCACAAAAATCTTATATTTTTACAGTTTCCTTGAGTCCTCTTACAATAGATTTAAGTGAGCTCATTCAGCTATGCTCATTCTCATTGGCTCATATCGCCTTCTTACCCTTCTCACTCACTCTCATACGTTCTAAAAGTCACCTCAGGTCACCCCAGTTCCTTCCAAGTGCCCCCCAATTTTCACAATCGATTCGCGGCCCCTCCCCTTGAAGGGTTCAACCTTTTTTTTTTAGCTTTAGTTTTTTTTTTTTTTTTT